>JAPMOB010043236.1:0-16758 GCA_029875015.1 Lepomis gibbosus | reverse complement strand
ATATGACACAAAGACCCAGCTATATTGATGGCCAGAAAGCATATCCCCATGTAGACAGACACACATGCACACAATTTGCACACACCCACAAATATTGTTGAGAGGTTATCCCTCACATCTTAGAGGTTGTATTTTACTGGCCACACTGCACAATGACCAGAAAGGCTATCAAATCTTTTATTCTGTGCATTGAGTAAATCCTGCACATCTTCTGTTTTGGATAAGTAAGTAAACTAGCTCAAATTCAATTTTAGGTTTCACATGAAAAACTGCAACACACTAATAAACTAATACTCTACGAATCCATGGTAGGAAACAAGGATACGAGAACACATTGTAAATGTAACATAATGAGCAGGAGGAGACCTGCAACAACATAGTGTGTACTGCCAGGTATGAAAATGTGATTAAAATGAATGGTCTGGTATACTTTACAACTGATATTTACAAATGCTAATAATAGAACGAAAACATAGGACAAAAATGCAAACTCCACACAGAGAGGACCAGGATTTTGATTTATTGCACGTCCTCTGTAAGAGAACAGTTTACTATGCCTCTCATGTTCATGCGTGTTAATTTAGATTACACTGAAGACTAAAAGAGACTAGCTATTGTATCAAAGTTCCTTTTCGCAACAGCCTGTGAGAAAAAATAGACAAATTATCTACTTAGTTGTTACAAACATGGTGATAGCTGCTGGTCTTTTACAATTCCAATGGAAATCAGCCACTTCAACAAGCTTATCAGGCCACCGGCAGCATTTAATTGCTCCAGGTTTGTTTCATCCAGGCTTCTCTTTGTGTTTTGCCTCTTCCGACTTTCCCGATGGAAACTGCAATAGCCCAAAACTATTTACCATCTGGCATGGTTTCAACTTAGTGGACAAAAAAAAATAAAATCCTGAGTGTTTGATGTGTTGCTGGGTGGGTTAGGGTTAGGAAGAAAGTCATTAAAGAAAAAAAATCTAACAGGACTGAGCTCAGTTTAAATAATTAAGGGCACCACAAGGGCAGAAGATCTCAGATGCACTATGAAATTCATTAAGCCTTCTGCTATCTAAACATGCCATTAATCAGAGACATATTATAAAAAGAATAGGAATCCTTTAAAGAGTCTTATCTTTTAAGTTAATGAAAGATATGCATGAGAAAAGAGAAGGAAAAACTGCATCCATCACCAGGCATCTACAATCCTCTCTCTGAACCTGTTGGTAAACTGTAAATGACCCCAGAATGATGACAGCGGGTAAGTCGAGAACAATATGGCTGCCGTGTTTACCTGCCTGTCTTTTTCTGCCTTGTCAAGCCGTGAGTTGCCACCGGAGGCCTGACTGACAAAGGCCCTGCAGGGTGGAGTGGTGGGGGGGAGGTGGGTAGGCTGAACGATGGATGCCCTATCCATCATGGCGGCCCTTGTTGGTGGGCTAAGGAGCCGACATGTGGTGGTGAGGGAGAGCTGGTCAGTAAGGAGTCAGCACTCTTTGACTACTCCAGATCCATCATCCAGACAAGAGCAGCACAGAATTTGTCTGTGTGGTGACAGCCGGCAGAATGACTTCTTCCACTCTGGGCAAAGAGCAATGTGCTGACCAGGAAAAAAGGTTGTGAAAGGGCTGGTCAGGAGGATATCGCTCAGAGGATTTGGGGAATCAACATTATCAAAGAGTGGGTTTTGGAGTAGGACGCACTATTGCAGATATAAACACAAAGCCAGTTTAGGAGTTGTATAGCTCATACATGGGAAAAAACTCAGAAAACTTATTCTTTAATTAAATGATTAATACGTTTCTAATATTAGTGTTAATTTAGTTTAAGCAATTGTACCTAATTATCCATATACAGACAAGAAATTGATTATTCCGTGTGTTCAGTAAGATACTTGATAAGATCTTGACAATTAATCTGACCGCAAATCTATAGACCAGTGTGATGGAGCAAGAGAAAGATGGTGCCACATAAAGGTTAAGCGGGAAAAAAAATCAATCTAGTGAGAGGAAAGAGAAGAGAGGGAGGCAGAGGACATGTGCGAGAGAAAGTTCACATGCATGAGAGATCACAGTGGGTACCAACCTCCTGTAGTTCTGAAGAATTAGAGTCATAGGGAAAAATCAGCACGGGCACAAATGCTGGTCTTGTTGTATAATATATCACCACTAGGTTAAAAAAAGGAAAAGGAAATGTTTGTTCTTGCCAGTTCAGGTGGAGTGTGACAACTCAAGTCACATTGTTGTTGCGCAACTGATGAGTGAGGAAACAACGCTTTAGTCCAACAGCTAAAGCTAGCATTTCAAAAAAACACTCTGAACTCTAAACCTCTGAAGACACTTAAAAACAGCTGTCTTTCAGTCTTTATACCATTAACTTTCAGGAGAAATGCCTTGTCATCAGATATTTTCAGAGTAATCTGCAAGCGTCTAGTCTCTGCACACTGATATAGTTGATGATCCTGCAGCGCTCCTACAGAGCACTCTGTCTTTTTCAACTGCATTGCCTTGTTGCCTCTCTAGGTGGATTTATTCCCCAACATGCAGGGAATGCTAAACACACCAAAACTCTAAGGTCAAGTCACAGAGAAGACCTGTTCGCACATGAGCTAGTTAAACTCTGACACTCTGCCCCTCAGCCCTGACCTCCACTGACAGGATGCTTCTGATAAGACTGGTTTAGGAGCACACCACACATTGTTAAGGAAGGGAGCAGAAAAAGGGCTACATTGAGACTTTAGTGGATTTGAGTTTAGGAGCAGCTGCATAAAGCAAAAGTATTTGTGGTCTTGTTATTGTCTGTTATCCTTCCAAACCAAACATTCACGCACTGTTTAACTCTATATTTTCCCTAAAAGAGATGTAAATAATATGTTACTGAGATGTCCGCTTTGTTAAAAATGTCACCTATCTGAGACCAACACTGGTGTCAGCTCATTAGACGGAGCGGTCGGCTTGCACAGACAGGTATTTTATAGGCAATCCTCTCCTGCAAAAGAACAGACACCACTGAGAATACAAAGCTAATTGCATCACTCCAGCATGACAAGAGGCAGATATGGAAGCCTGCAGTCATACAACTCATCAGAGGAGAAAGGGAGAGGAAAAAGAGAAGGAAATCATTTTTATGCACATGACGCAAGGGGATATTGCATTCATGAACAGGGATTACCTTGTGCTCTGTCATTGTGGAGTGATAGCAGGATAGATGTGTTTTCATTTTTCAGTGCAGTAAGCAGGCAGGGATGAGACAACCACAGGGATGCAGCTTGTGTTTTGCAGACACAGATACAGGTCGTACACTTCACCCTTTGACAAAATGAAACACCGAAAACAACCCCAAATGCACCTGTATCCAATACTGAGACACATGGCTGAATGCCAGGTTCATAAATCCAGTGTAAATAACGCACGTTGGTTCACACAAACACATACACACACACGCAAAGTACACAGAGACAGAGAACAAAAAACAAAAGAGGAAGTTTCACAAAAAGCTAACAGGGGAATGTCAACCTGAAAATGTCATTTTATACCGATTTTACCATTTCTTTTGTAACCTGAACCATATTAACTTTCCACATCATGTACATTAGCAGTTCAATTCAGTAAAATCCACCGATTGTTGCACGACAGAAAATTATATTGTGTTTCAATAAAATCTGTGTTTTGTTCATCATTACATCACTTCCTGTTGGTGCAAATCTGCAGGTTATAGGTTAATTTATTGGCTACTAACAGCCAAAATGGAGATTAGCACAATGTATGATGACACTTTATAGTATTAGTTTATAACATGGAGTTGGGAGACACTCATTGTCTTCTTAAGCTGGAGTTGTAGCCTTTTGTTTTTTAATAAGCGACTCGGAAGTGAAGAACCTCAGGCGCAACCTGAAAATAAATGAGTTGGCTCCCACTAATTGAGCAGTAATCGTGATGTGCCGTTTGTTTCTGTTGAAGAAACATCATTTGCTGATAAACATTTTCCTAATCACAGCTGCTGCAGGCACCGCTTCCCTGTTTAGTGCCAAGGTGACCCCAACAAAACTCGCAATAATGTGACATGAAATAGGGACGCTGCCAGGAGCAAAATGGTCTGTCACGCTTCCTCAATATGAGGAAATGATGAGTGCATTTTTTTGCAAATAAATCTGGCACCAGTACTATTAAAAAGGTGGAAAACAATCAATAGCTTCTCCACAATGCATCTGTGTCATTGCTAACTAGCAACTGGTCTCTGAATAGATTGGCGAGCTATGCAAACCGTTTCCCGTTGTGGTGATTATGAGGTAAGCACATCTCATAAAACTTGTCTTGACAACCTAATTGATCACAGCAGGAGGCATAATAAATGCTTTACTCAAAGTGAGAAGTACATCAAGGGACCTTTGCATTATATCTTAATTTAATTACAAAACATAATCAAATTAGACCTGAAAAAGTAACTCATCTTATTACAATCTCTCTCTTCTGACTGTTGGTCATGCAACTTGGCTAATGAAGTTACTTCCCAAAGTGTCCCTGTGGATCAAAATAAACTTAATCCTCAGAAAGCAAGTTTTCTTATTAAGTGAAAAACAGATTGCTAGCATGACAAATGTAACAATATGTAAATATAGCTTTGTCTTCTCCTACTGTTGCTTCTTCACAATACACTTCATGCCATCTGCTGTTCATTTTTTTGCACACAGACCCAGTCCCCACCCATCCACCTGCTGTGTATGCAATTTTGACTAATGGTTTTATTCAATGAGAGTGAAGGGGTGATTATTGTTCAGAGTTCTGTCTATATAAGTGAGAGAAAAGGCTAGTCAGAACTCAGTCATCAAGTGCCTCATTTATGGAAGTGATCTGGTCTTCCAGATCCCTAGGCTCTGAGCAGTTGTGGCTTAGGTAGAACCCAAATGAGAAATGTCATTAAGTAGGTCTCATCATCTAGTGATGCCATTCTCTCTCCCTTACACACAATCGTGGCACACACACACACACACACACACACACCCATAGACTTTACTGCCCCTAACAGGACGCACTTCGACAGACAGTAATGAAAGTGTCTCATTTGCGATTCCAATCAAAAGCTCATCAATCACAACTTGCATCTAAAAAAGCCTCACACACTCCCTGCTCATGGTGAAAAAGGTGAAAGGAGGGAGCCTTGATGCAAACCTGAGCTAAATTAAATGTTGTGCTGTCAAAAAAAAAATCAGGCTGCCAAGATAAAGACAGAACGCCACAGAACAACTACAGTTTAGTAAATCTCATTATTGGTATGAAACTGTTGAGGTGATAGCACTATTGGACTTGACTATTGGATAGGGAGATGATAAAGGGAATGAGCATATGAATCACACATTTCTATTAAAGTTTTTATTCTAGTATATTTGCAAACACATACATATTTTCAAATATATTAAAATAGCCCTGTTAAAGCTGAAAATAAAATCAGGGCAGCTATATTGTGTATGTGTGTTGCTAGTCACACCCAACGAGAAGCACATATGCTGCACACACAGGGTAACACACAGGGTTACTTTGTGCATAGTGACAGCAGCTTTGCTTTGTTTATTTCTTCACACTTCACACTAGTGGGGGTGCATTACGAAGGAGGCAACCGTAACCAACTAAAAATGGCGTTGACTAAAGCAAACAACAATATTGGCTGCAATGAATAAGAAACAGGAATAGCTTAAGGCAATTCAGAATTTAGAAGCCACTTTACAAATTTAAAAAAGGCAATGAGCCAGAAAAATATAGCAGGAGTTTTTGTGTAAGACAACACAACCAGTTATGTCATTGTTTTAACTAGTAGCCAATGGTCACACAGTGGGGACTGTTATAGAGAAAATTCCCTTAAATGTGTCTTTTTATTCAAAAAAATGGATTTAAAAATCCTGTGACCCTGTATGCAGGACAAGCGGTTGACAATGGATGGATTTAAAAATTTTCACAGCACACACACTTTGTTGTGTGTTGAAAGTCATGTGCATAAGCAGCATGAAGTATTACCCTGTGCAACAAGTTAGTGTCACACACATAGTGTTTAGTTTAGTATTTTACAGTCAATCCATGTAAGGTTGTTAGATTATCTGAGGTACATTATATAATCCTGCTCACCATTATTGGCACCCATGAAGTTTAAGTACATAATGTGGAATATCTTCTGAAAAAAAATGAATTAAGTGAAATCATTCTGTTCTATAGATAACTCGTGTTTGATCCAAAAGAGCAAATGATACACAAACAATACACAATGGGAGGAAAAAATAGAAAAACTTAAAAATTTGGTTTGAGTCAAAGATCATGGGTACTCCAGCAAGACAAACTGGTTGAAAATGAAAAAATGGACTGTTTTAAAATGGCCAGCAACAAGTCCTGATCTCAGTCCGATTAAAAATCTTTGATATAAGCTGAAATCTGCCACTGGGGAAAAGAAACCTGCAAACGTTCAAGAGCTTGAAAAATTTGAAAGAGTGGGAGAAAATACCAGCTGAGAAGTGCAAGAAGCTTATAGATGGCTACAAGAAACGTTTGGAGGCTGTCATCACTGCCAACGGGTGTGCAACCAAATTTTAAAGAGGGGTGCCATTATTGCTGCACATGCTGTCTTTTCTGTTTCTTCTTTAAAATTATAATATGTAAGTTGAAAAAACAATTTTCTTCGTTAAATTATGTTGGACCTCCAATTAAAAGATCCTGATTTATTTCTGAAGATATTGTAAAGGTTATGCAAAAAATGAAGGGGTGCCAATAATGGTGAGCAGGACTGTATACATTCAGTGTCCACTTTATTGGGTACACCTGTGCAGTCTTATGCAATCCAAAACAACTGTTCTGTCATAAATAGTCCAACTTTAATGATGCCAATAACGTTCAGTTTTTGTTGACACTGTCATAAAGATCTTAATTAAATATGTTTTAGGTCATAGTTTGTGGAGGCGCTGTACTAGACTGCGTTACATTGAGGTGTTATATATATTTTTTTATCCTCCCTTTTATATACACGAGGAGTGCATTAAACACCATATGTTTATCATTAATAAACATATCAGTGGCTTAACACATTTCTGACAATGTCACCAAGCATTGTGAGCTTTGGAAAGATATACTTTATGCTAGAGCCATTGTATTGGACAGCATTAGATTGTACAGGTGTGAATAATAAAGGGGGCCCTGAGTGTACAGCACGTATGGTTAGTGAATTGAGTCAAAAGCTAATTTTACAGAGAGATTCCAGATGATTTTCTGCATGCATGATTTCCGATTTCCATTTATATAGAAGAAAGCAGAATATTTAGCTGATGAGAAAGTAGTTCAGTACTACTGTGGCTCTAAGTGGCTATTATAACAATTACCATCTATAAAGCTCCAATCTGAAGGAGATTGGAGGCAAGCCCAGGCAAAGGTCTGCAATAATGGTTTAGACAAGAGCACTGTATGACTGTCTTTCTGCCCCTCTTACTCCCAGCATTTGAAAACACATTGTGGGCAGCACTCTATTTTGACTTCTGTTCTTATACAAAATAAGTTTTAAAAAAAACAACAACAACCCAATATGCGATAATAAAAAAACAATACAGTGCATGTGAGAAAAAACACTGCGCAGGTGTAAAAGAATAGGAAAGGTGGCTAAATGTAATGGATTTTATTATTATTATTTTAAATACTTTTACAGCTCTATCCAAATGTGTGAATACAGATAAAGTGTAAAAAGTAGAGCATATCAGTTATAACGTTGGGTTGAGTACTTGGCTAAACTGAATTGTGACCATTGCACAGAACGCTTTGATCAAAAATTGCATGATTTTGCCATGAAACTAGAAAATCATACATATAAAAACATATATTCATATATAGAACAGTGATACATTTGATATTGACAGTTTTTGTTTCACCACACCTGGCTTTTCAGGGCTTTCATAATGCAGCCGTATGCAGGCCTATTAAGACTGAAAGGTTAAAGGCATGAAAGTCTTACTGTAAAATCTTTTAACTTTTAGGGATAAAGAAATTGCATTACAGGAGAAGCAAAAGGGGAAGGACTGGGGGAGGAGGGGAATGGCAGCTGGTACTGCACTTGTGAGGGATAAGGTCAGTGGCAGAAATACCCACACAGGGTCTCTAGGGACAACGCAGAAACATTCATTCAAATCCTCAAATCTCAAATAAATACCTCTCTAGGGGAGTGGGTTTTTTTGTTTGTTTTTTTCTTCCTTTTTTCCATCTCATTGCATTCAGTAGGCCTCCACCCATGGTTATTATTCACTGCTCATTATCACTGCTCTGATTAATAAGAGCAATTTCAGGGTCCCCTGGTATTAGAGTGGAAAAAAGGAGTGGTGCGTTTTCTGTTATAAACACAGTGAGTGTGCTACTTAGAATAGAAAGAAGGAGGGAAAGCAGCAGGTGATATTTGCCTAAGCTCCTTATCCAAGCGCCTGCAGCTTTAGGGGGCAAGGATTTCACAATAATTTCTCAATAAATAAGAAAACATATCTCAGTGGTCAAGAACTGGTCAAGACCAACCTGAACTTGACAATAAATTCAACGCGGTGATCTTTCACATCTTTAATGCCTACATTTCTTCAAATGGCCCACGAGTATAACAATTTATTTCCATTTTTACATTATTTTTGGAGACGGTGCATAGGCGCACAGTATGACACTCAAATATGTCCCCATTTCTTTATATCCCTTTCTTTTCTCAATTATTAATTACCAGAAGGGAAAGAACCAGCTTGCCTGTTTGTAAGAAAGTCAGTGAGACTACAGAATCACAAAAACCAGGTCTTAAGATAGCATCACCTACTACACTGTGCAGATAGCCTTCTACCTGTTCCCAGTGACGGTCAGTGTGGTCAGTGCTCTCCAACACTCCCTCCGTCACGTAGTCCTGTGGTGACAATAAAATGAACTGTTGTCTCTCTCACAGAAAAACAACTCTCCTGTGCCAAAGCAATCCCAAAATTCTCATGAGCGGGCCAGTTCAGGTCAGCAGTCAGCGGCAGGTGATGCCATGAAAAAGGCAAAGACCAAATGTTCTTCTTCCCAGGAATGACTCACAGAGTTTATGTGGCTGTAAGCTTTTTACTCTGGTCAAACAGTCATGTGGGGAATCGGGTTCTCCGATCTGACCAAACATTAACCAAACATATAAAGCATACAATATGCAGAAACTATACATGGCTCATGACACAGTACCAGCTCTAGAAATCAATAAAGTTTAGCCTGAAAGTGTATCTAATTTATTTCTTACTGTTGTAATATTTTTGAACTTATTGCCAAGTCACTGATCAGTAACGCAATTAACATGGGAAAAATGCTATTACTCGACTGAATGGTGTTTTCCTAAATGTAATAGTGCACTGAAGCCTTGCTTAGCTTTAAGTGCTGTCTTAGCTAGTCTCAAATTAAAAAACGATTTACAGATAACCTGATGGAAATCCCAATTGACATGCATTTTTAAAGGTTGTATCTCTGGATCGTTTCCTGCACCTTGAAGTAGAACATTGGTTAAGATTTAATGAAATGAAAGTGTTGAAGCAGGAGGATACTGGGAGACAAAGATCAAGTGTAATAGTGATGAAAGCGTCACAGAGATCCAGAACTCCTCTACATGCCCCTCACAGACCTCTGTGTTTCAAAGACATCGACGCAATTCGTCTTCTCCACAGATTCATTCTCATAGCTAGATGTAGCGACAAAAGCAGCGATGCCCACACTGGCCTTGTTTAAGGCAGCATTTGATTTTTCTTATAGGCATTTGTGAGGTGTAAAAAGAAAACTTGCTGTGAAGTCACCTTCAAAGAAATGCCCCGGTGCCAAGGAATTACAAAGCTAAAATAGTTTCTCTGGGAGGAGGCAGCAATTCTATTATTCTTTAAAATGCAGAGCAATGGCTTTTATGAGAGTGTGGAGAAGCCATCTGAGAAGCAGGTCAGGAGAGTGAGCGGCTTGGCCCTGAGCACATTGTGTCTTATCCCTCTCCATTTCCACCACCTTGTCCCTGAATAATGGGCAGACCTCGTCGCTGCCCCCGGAGGCTAATGGCTTCTCATGGAGGAGAAATCAACACAGAAATACCTCCACGGATAATCCGCCTCTTTAACCAGCAACATGCCACGTGTCCAATCCCGCTGTGTTCAAAATAGCATCACAGAAATAAGCGATTCCACCTCTCTGGGATACTGTCTTAATATGCTCCATGAGAGCCGCTCATGAAAAATATATAATCTTCCAAGGCAATCTACCGGAAATATAGCTGGCTGAATACCTTTTCCTATTGGTGATGATACCCTGTGCCTGACAATGATGAACTGTTATGTAACTTCAAAAGAGATGCATAGGAAAACTGAGAATTTCGATAAATTGGAAAGTAATATGTAAAGCAGTATCAGACTCAAACTCAGAGAGACAGCTAACCTAAAACTCACTATAGTGACACATTCAAAATCAAGGCCAGGGCCAAATGGATGTTTTTATCTTTTACACTGTGATGAAAGGCAATAAAATAAAACAATCTATATTGTAAAAAAAACAATTGTGAACTGAGAGTAGCCACCAAATTAAACTGGGTGAAGAATGTGCAATCTGGATCTGAGAGTACCACCACATCTGACACACTTATGCATAAATATATTAAAACAAAAATCATGCAAAACTAAATGGAACTGCAATACCATTTTTAAAATAACATGTCTGTATTATGCAGGCAAATTCGAGCACATACACGTTTGCACACACAAATAAATATAGAGTGAACATGAATGCTCTCTAAATGAAAATATAACCCTGCTACAGGCATTTTCCATATGATGAATTATTGAATTACATGCTAGAACTGCAAGTTAAATTCTGCCTCAAATAAAAAAAAAAATAAGTTGCATGTGTGTGGGAGCCTCCCATATTCAATATATCTAATTTAGCATTCCTATTTTATAACAGTAGCTTCACTTTAAATTAAAAAAAAATAACATTAAAACTATTACTATTTGGGTAAGACCACATGAACCACTTGATGTAAAATGTTTAATTTCAGGGATTAATGAAAGGTCAACACCATCTCATTAACAGCTGTGAAATATCACATATCACAATCCACAAAGAAGAAACAGTTAAACGCCTGACGGCTTCAGTGCTCTCCTGTGACTGTAACACACTGACTTTGCTGCACATATTTCACTATAATCCACACATGCTAGCAGTGCTTTCAGAATATCTTGCTGCATTGATTCTTCAATTTAAAGAGCTACGAGTATCATCTAAAAGGGTGAGAGCATGTACAAATGCAATTACAAGTCAACAACAATAATTAGTAACAGAGATATTTGACTGCAGTGCATTGATCATTCTGACCAGCTTCAAAGGCCTCTAAACTGGAGACCTTTTGGGTAGAAAGGAGAAGTCGCAGATGAGACAGTATTCCTTTAATTCCACTTATAAAGTGCTTCAAACGTGTAATCAAACCATCCACCATCTGTCAAAACAGATTGAGGCTGTCTGCTAATACATGAAAGAAATCCATTTGATGTCCGTTTTGTCTGCGACAGATAAAGCAGTTCTACCTTGAGCTGGTGCAACAAAACGGTGAGAAAACAAAGGCAACTAGGCCAGGGTCAATAAGCATCTGTTTCTCTTGCATGTCTGGTGAGGCATGAACAGCTTTTTGTACAAGGGCATTTCTGCTTCGACATGCTCATTTCTTTTTGCATTTATATGGGATTGGTTATGAATTGCTTTATGTAGAAGCATACTGAGGGAGTGACAGGGAAAATTAATTATTATTCACACTTCAAAAACTCTCCACTCCTGTTCTTTGCGATGCAGTTTCAAAAAAATACAATCCAAAAATAAAAACATGACAAAAACAATATCCAACAAATAGCCCCTTCTAACAATAGCAATCACAAAACAATAAGAAGGGTAAAGTGGATGTGTTGAGTCAGTGACAGAAATTAAACAGCTAATTTTGTTGTCGACTAAATACGCTCGCTGTGTTGGCTGACATGTGGGTGGCCACTCCATCTCTCTAGGGGCAAATAATCCACACTGATCTCCCTGTGGCTGAGGTCAATTTCACACTCATGCCTGCTCTAATGTCTACTAACACATACAAATATATGGAAGGCATGTGTGTACAAAGAGAAAGCACACCCCTGCTGACTTGAGGCGAAACAGGTGGGTTTAATGCCAGAATCTCATCTTTCACAAAGACCGCACATGGAGTCAAGGAGAGATATTGCTTTCATATAATTCCATCGATAACACAATAAAACTGAACGGAAATGAAATAAAAGTTCTTGAGAAGTGCTTTGACCAGCAATAATGTTGATCTCAATCTACCCAGTTTACTAAAGGGGGTAATATTGTGATTGCTAAATATGTGACAAACTGAGGGCCACCAGGAGTATTTCACCTTGGAACGATTACTCCACAATGGCGGTCGGCCTGTTCAATGGCACAAAAAATCCACATGGATAATATTACAAATAAAATAGTCTTAAAATCAATACTGAGTATCATTTTGTTATTTTATCATCTTTCCTTTAAATAAATATCGAGTATCATGGAAAACATGCCTGAAATGACTCTTGTTAGATAGAAAATATTATTATCTGAACAGGCACAGATTTATGCACTATTTTTACACCCCAAAAAAATATATACAATGAACAAAATTCTGGCCCTGCGATGGATTGGCGACCTGTCCAGGGTGTACCACGCCTTTCGTCCAATGTCAGCTGGGATTGGCTCCAGCCCTCTGCGACCCTGTACGCAGGAAAAGAGATTAACAATGGATGGATGGATGAACAAAATTATAAACCCAACACTTTTGTTTTTGCCCCCATTCATCATGAGCTGAACTCAAAGATCTAGGACTTTACCAAGGAAACAAAAGGCCTATTTCTCTCAAATACTGTTCACAAATCTGTCAAAATCTGTATTAGTGAGCACTTCTCCTTTGCCGAGATAATTCATCCACCTCACAGGTGTGGTATATCAAGATACTGATCAGACAACATGGGTATTGCACAGGTTAGGCCACAATAAAAGGTCACTCAAAAATGTGCAGTTCCATCACACAGCACAATGCCACAGATGTTGCAAGTTTTGAGGGGGCGTGCAATTGGCTTGCTGACTGCAGGAATGTCCACCACAGCTGTTGACCGTGAGTTGAATGTTCATTTTTCTACCATAAGCCATCTCCAAACCGACCTCACAACCGGACCATGTGTAATCACACCAGCCCAGGACCTCCACATTCAGCATCTTCACCGCCAAGATCGTCTGAGACCAGGCTTCCGAACAGCTACTGCAACAATATATATGCATAACCAAAGAATTTTTGCACAAACTGTCAGGAACCATCTCAGGGAAGCTCATCTGCATGCTCATCATCCTCATCGGGGGTCTCGACCTGACTGCAACTTCGCACAGCCATTGAAGAGGAATGGACCAACATTCCACAGGCCACAATCAACAACTTGATCAACTCTATGCGAAGGAGATGTGTTGCACAGCATGAGGCAAATGGTGGTCACACCAGATATTGACTGGTTTCCGGACCCCCCCAAACCCACCCCCAATTCAGTGAATACATCATAATCTTTATATTTGCACATTTTCAGTTTTAACAAACTCTAACCTCCAAAAGAGTGCTATTTCATTTCACTGTGTTCTTTGTGGTTTAAAATACTTTTCTTGTAAAAAAACAGGATCATAACAATGCATCCCTGAGTCACCATAACTGTAGAACTCTAACATTTATGACTGGATTTGTTCTATTCATTTAATCCTCAGGTGTCTGGAAATGAGCAATCCTGAGATACACACTAATGCTGTAAGACTAAATATGGTTTGTGTGCAAATGTTTTCTCTGGCTATGAGTTACTTCTCCAGTCAAAAAGAAGGTACAATCTGTCCGAATAAGGAAGTTAAGGGCGCCCTGGTGCATTTCACATCAGTAGATTCATTGAAATGACATAGCTACTCAGAGACCAGACATCATCTAACATCAAAGTGTCTGGTTGCTAAGGGACCATCTGTTTCATAATGTACTCCACTGAATTGGAAGTCTATTGCATATTCAACAGAATTATAAAGCTGTCCGACTCTGGTCGCTCAGCTTTAAATATTTCAAGTGTTAATCAAAAATAATGCACAGGGTTTTTGTCAAACATAAAAAAGAAACAAAAAAATAAGATTGTGATTGTGACAAACCTCCTTCCAACTAGGATGATTTATTTTGTTGTTTAATACTTTTCCTACAGCTAATGCTTCACATGCAATGGTTTACAGAGAGGAGTTAGTGTATTACTTCCTTTAAAACAACAGAACAAGCCCAGCTGCTGTTCATCCATCTGATGCACTCTGTCTTTGCCTGCATTTTGCATGCGTTCAACTATACATAATATAAACAAGTGCTATTGTATAATCTGTATATATATGTTTAGTCATAATGATTATGAGGCTTACACCAACTTCTGCATTTAGATTAGATTTATTTGGTATGTACTATGCAAACAAGTGTCCTACATGTTCAAGTGGTGACATATCTGAGGTGAGTGAAGGTCTTTATATACTGCAATTTCCATTAGCAGTGTGCATATCAGAAAGGTTGACATAAACAAATAAACACATAGAGCCCAGTTCCTATTAAAGTTCTCCTCTTGATCAACAAAAACACAGAAACACTGCCCATCCTAAATTCCCTTAACTGTCTCGCAATCAGTCCAGGCAGCCATGCACAATGAGACAGCTCGGTTTACTTTGAAATAAATCAATAAAAATACCTCTAGGAACTTCTGCAAGTATACATGTCTGACAATGCACTCAGATCTTTTCATTTAATCTCCTCCTCCACATCACAGTCAGAAGTGCGGGCACTCTCACAAGCTGCCGCTTTAGTCCCTTTTTAATATGCATTTTTTATCATGTAATTTTATAATAAAGAGTACTGACATTTCTTGACTTTATCTATATCTATCTGACTGAAAAAAATATATAATAAGGCTGTTAATATAATATTTAGAAAGCTGCAGTAGAAACAGTTTGAAGATAAGACAACATTTACCTTGGACTTGAGACAACATGAGGCAATCTGTAGAGAATACTTAAGACAGATATCAATTATGATGAAGGACCACATGAAGTCATTGAGACCAACAAACAGCATTTTGATCAGGACATGTCCCCCACATATATTGTTTTAAATGAGGTTCCACAGGATTTACAATGAAAATTTAGTTGGCAAGAAAACCCCAACATCTTCTGTCATATATGGATTACTGTGGTGCATAATTAGTAATCATCAAGCTATATACAGGCCACAATGCGGCAGTATTTGAAGCCTAAAATGATGCTTAGTGCTTTGTGGTTTGTTTGTGAATCTTGATGTGAGTGGATATTTAAGCCAGGCTAATTACACCCTAGGTAACAATATATCCTACAGTAGCGAACCTTTGTCATTTTGTTTTCATGGACATTAATGCTGAGTAATACTAAACATATTCCAATACCCATGCTGACTTCTATGTTGTTGTTCATAATGACCGCTTCAGTCTTGTTACGTGCTATTTTATAGATAATAATTACTGTGTTTCGTTTTGTGGAATCTCAGTTGTATGCATTAGGTCCCAGGTTGTAACCGGTGCTCTATTGAAAATGCTAATGGAGTCATTACTGGCAGTCTGACAGAAACACTGTTCCAGGAGTGATGAATTAAACAATGTTTCCTCTTGTAGCGGGACTTGAGATGACCTCTGAAGCCTTAGAAACACAGCCAGGGGTCAAGCGCTTATTGAAGTTCAGATTTACCTTTTTATTTCACAGAGCTGGGTGAGAGAACAGTTTAAAAGTCCTATGCCACAATCTGAATTAAACAGGGCATAGATAGTTTAGCATTGTAAAAGTCTCTGTGGTTGGTTTTAATTGCAGCATTTGAAAGAAAACCTGATTTCATTATTGCCATACAGTAATTTCCTATAAAAATTCTCACAGCTTTGTTTCAAGGGCTTCAACAGATGTTTTGTATTCAGTTGATCTTTTAATATCATTCATTTCAATTACATCTCATTCTGTGAAGGTATTTAATCACTATTCCTTATATTCTAAATGAATGGTATTGTATAGCACCCACACAGTGTCACATTCAAAGCATGGTATATACCTTCTATGAAGATTTCATCCTGTCACTGACATTTTCAAATTCTATATGCTTCAGATTCTGAATGTGTAGTTTTACAGTCATATACATGTAGTTAACAGTCACACACATGGAAATAAAGTTTACTTTTAAAACTAATCATGTAAAACAAAATAATCCTAACTTTGCTAAATGTTGTTATTCATGTCAGTGGTTTCTTTCAATAAAAAGGTCAAAGCCCCTCTACATTTAGATGATTCTGAAATTACTGCTCTTGTGTATCCCCTATAAAATTTCAAAGATTTCTATTTCCGTTTTTTCACGATTCTTAGAAAAATAAATAACAGGGGTGTCATTATAAGATTGGCAGAAGTGGTAATCAGGGATGAAAAGGTGGCATCAAATCCTCAGCACGACATCCTGCTATGATCAGTGTGTTATTGAATCAAAATGAATACTTAAAGCAAAAGCAGTGCTGAATAACTGAAATCTCTGCACTGCTTGCATTTAACCCGTAAGTCTGTTTTATTCCCCCACTGCCTACTCTCCATCACTGACAACATGTAGAGTCATATGTGTATGACAGTGTGTATCAGCGTGTGTATGTGTGTGTGTGTGTGTGTGTGGG
>JAPMOB010043192.1:0-10687 GCA_029875015.1 Lepomis gibbosus | reverse complement strand
CTCGTCGAGGGGACTTTACTGTCGAGGGCACTCAAAACCAAGTGGAAGTTTTAAGGGGGGAGAAATGGGACAGGGCCTTATAGTAGAGCTTATTCTTAAGATAATTTCCGACGGTGTGCTCGGCATAAAATATACTGAGCATAAGAAAAACTTTGATTAAGCAGGTTCTAAGAAGTCCATTTGTAACGTGCGCATCTGTGGCGCCTAAAAATCAGCAGTTTGCTCTTATATAATGCTAGCAGGGTTTAGTCAGGACTGATAGAGAAAAGCAAACCTTTTATAGACAAGGTCATGGCGATGGTAGAGGAGATTGAAGCCAGGCAAGATGTATTATTAGGTGTGAGTTGATAGAGTTAGAACACCTATCACATTGTTCATACAGCTAATGCAAAGTTCAGCACAAGCTTTGCTCTGCAATGCTCCAACATGGCCAGCAGAAGAATCACTTCTACACTTTGCAGGCTTTATAAATGACTTATACATGGCTCGAAGATCAAATTTAATCGTCAGTTTATTAAATGAGCATAAAATTCCCATGTTGACTGTTACAGAGCTCAATCGACAGAGAACATGGAGCTCTGAGCACAGTCTGATGGGCAGTGCTTTAAATGTTCCAATGCTCCACTTTGTTAAAATATGTTTTTCTTCTCTTTCATAGAGCAAATAATTAAACTGTATCTCATGACACCGGGCTGTCACAGCTGTTGCATATAAAACAGCAGATGTACAGTCCTCCCTACTTTATCTACAGGAAGGTTTGTTTTTCCCATATCACTCCAAACCGCTGGTAACACAATCAAATACTCCTTTGATCACACTGTTAATAGTTTATTCATATAACCAACTTATTATTCTTCACCTTTGTCAGTTCTTATAGTATTTCTCCTTCGCCGGCTGGATTCCAGGATGAAGGTGTAATCTGTGCTTTTCTTCTACATCTATTAAAGGACAGATTTAAATTAACTCGGCTGGACATGTTGGTCTACGTGAGGATCGACTCACCGTCAACATCCTGACAAAATGTGGTGGCGAATCTGAATGCTGTAGCCTGTATCCCCCCCATCAGCAGAAAAATAAATTGCCTGCGGGCGGGTGTGTGGCCTCGTATTGCTTTATCTTGCACTGCAGCTCACCAGGCGTCGGCCCGGTAAGAGGTCTTTCGTGCTGCTACTTTCAGCTGGTGTGCTGATGCTGCCGTTACCCCTGTCAGACCATTATCCTGCAAAACTGAATGGGTGGAGATACAGCTGCTGTGACACTGATATGCACCAACCACAGCATTTACAGTCCTTATGGTATTAAAAGTACTACGATGGATACACAGATGCATCTGGGTATTTACGTACGCAGAAGAAATAAAACCAAATGAACCAAATAGTTAAAATAAGAGCTAAAAACAACAATCCTAAAAACAGATTAATAAAAAAAACAGCTGCTGCTTCTGTGGCTCCTCCCAGATTGACAGGAGGGACAAGAGGGGCGTAGGTATAGACAGTGCAGCTGCACTGGGGCCCGCACTGTACTGGGGGCTCTTCACGGGAGTGGCCCCGCCGAGTTACGAGCTGGTCTTTGTCAGTTCCATTGTAAAAATGCATCAAATTTCATCAATCAATTGTAAACACCCATTTCACCTCAAACTGGATATTTCACAGGCCATCAAGTGGCGTGTATACACACTCACATAAGACAGATAACATGGAAAATGTAAGCCAACAGTGTGAAACACTCTCACTGCACCACAGTCCGTTATAATTATGGCCAAAACCGCTCGCCAACAATAATGTCTGACCCGCTGCCAGATTATTGGGCTTTGACAGCAGCAAAAAATATAAATACGTAATTACTTTGATATACGGTGCTGAAATAGATCTCAGTCACAACAGCAACAGTTACTCACATGCTCACTTCCTCTTTAATGGTTTTGCCTTCAAAATAAAAGCACGAGAAGCTTGTTTACTGTAATGCTGTATTTGGAGTTGAACTGAACTTTTACTTTGAATAATTCTGAAGGACATTAAAAGAGTCTGTAGCTGCTTGACACGCCTCTCAAAGACCCGACAGAAAACCTGATTCCCCTAAATGTCCTCTGCCTGGAGATAACGGGGAAATGAAAAGGCGTCCGTAGGTTGGTGGATGAGGATCAAACACTGAAACAAAAAAAAATTGCTGCACATGTCGTGATCTGAGAAACATTCGCTGCAGAATCCATTTTTTGAAGAGTGAAAAAAAAAATTGCCTTTAGGTGGGATCAAACCGCAACCCCGGAGTTGTGAGTCCTGCGCCTTACCGACTGAGCTAACACAACAACATGTTGATATAAGGCTTTATTATGTCTTATATTCTCACCCACCATCTAAGGGTTGAAAATATTGCTCTGATGCAAAGCTTATTTGCAGACCCCTGCAGTATATTATTACTACTTCTTCTTCTTCTAACGTACATATTTAAAATAACGATGAGTGTCTGCACTGCCTGAATTCTACCAGAAGTAGAACAAGATAGAACAAGAAGAACGTAGTGACGAAACATTTGTCCGTTTTCAGCTACTGTAGAAACATGACGATGCAACGTGGCGATGTCCATGGAAGGGGGGACCTGCGGTTATGGAGATATAAATGTCTCATTCTAAGGTGATAAAAACATAAAGGTTCATTATGTAAGGTCTTTATACACCACTGAAAACAGTTATGGATCCTTTACTAACTTGCGTCACTGAGGGAGAAGATGTGACGGGATGGGTGGTTTGAGTCCTTAACAATGGACGTTGCTTTGCAAATGCAGTGTTGCTGGTAGATCTCGCTCAGGCAGGGGACCAATGATCTTACTGGCTGTCTTCACGGCCCTGTTTATCTGTTCTTTTTCATAGGCCGCACAGCTTCCAAACCAGGGAGAGAAGCCAAAGGTCAGGACGGTTCCTGAGTCTCCGGAGGAGGTCAAGCCGCTGCTGTGCTCTTTTGATGATGGCTGCGGTGTTGATAGTCCAGGTCAGGTTGTTGGCTAAGTGTACTCCCAGGAACATCCGGCTGCCTAACCTCCCCACCGCAGCTCCGTCAATGTGCAGCGGTGGCATTTGCGAGGCCTCCTAAAATCAATCACCATCTACTTTGTCTTGTTCAGGATTAGGTCATGTGATTCGGTCCATGCTGTAATCATCTCCACCTCCATCCTGTATGCAGACTCCTTATTGTGCCTGATGAGTCCCACCACTGTTCTCTTTAATAACGACAGTACTTACAAATAGTGCGTGTGTTGTTCCTGCCACGGATAAATGGTTAGCATGCAACACGTCTGACAATGTTTTACTTTTTCATTTTTAGACGTGAACCGATAAATGAGTTGTGCTCAATATGTTCACTGTAGAAAAAGTAATAAAGAAGTTTAATTAAGCACATTCAGTTCTCAACAAGAGGAACTCGATCTGCCAGAATGTCCCTGCATGATGATATTAATCATAAGCATTAATCATAAGCTCATTATGCTAATGAGACCATTCACTAAGATAATTGATGTATTTATTATGCTGCTGCATCGTCCTCACAACACATGGGCAGTGTTAATGAGCTTCAGATCAGTTATTTTGTAAAAATTATTTATCCAGTATGCAAATGTTTGCAGCGTGGTCCTTAGAGATGTGATCAAATATTACTGTTACAGTGCTGAAACAATATATTTGTGAGAAGAGAACATAACTTCTGACAAATAAAGTTACACTGCACGTTTCCTTTTACAAGCTCTGCAAATAAAATGTGCCAAAAAAAGGCCCCCTTCCTAAAACATTTTTATAATCGTCTCACTAACAGAGGTCATTTGAGATGACGACATTTTACTAAAAAAATTCCTTAAATCACATAAAGAGCATTAAAATATAAAGCTTTTTATTAGCAGGGTGAATCAAATCAACCTCAACAGCCACTTTCTCCAGTTGAGATCTGAGCTGCACATCAAAGAGCGATTCTGCAGCAGCGTTTAACTTGGACGCATTCAAAAACGTATTCCAACTCAGTTTCCAGGAATATTAAAGTCTAGACAATACATGTGGTAGTGGAGCTGTGCAATTAATTTAAACATGATCCCAATTTTGATTTTGACTTCCAACGATTATAAAAACAAGTTAATTGAATTAAAACGATTATTGTGCGCACGCAATGACACTCGTTGGGTCTGTTGAATCCAGCTCAGCCTTTCCTTCATAAATGCATGTTGTGTCCTAAGTCAGCCAATAATCTTGTTAATAATCGTGATTTTAATTATGACCAATATAACCGTGATTAACGGTGATTTTTTGGTTTGAAGTAGCCAGAGAGGGTTTTTTTGTTTCATGCTTTTATTTTAGCAGTTCGTTAAAAGTCTCGTTTCTAGAGATCTCCTATTGTTATATATTGTTTACGCAGCACCCACTTTCCTGTTTCAGTTGGTTTAACTCCTTATTTGTTCAGCTCTCTGTATAAACAAATTACTTTACTATACCAAAACCTCCTGGCTTATGCTGTTTCCCTTTCCCCTCCCGAGCTGGGTTGTAACATTTTTATAGTAAAACTAATAGCCCGGGCTTTTATTTGCTAAACTCACTGAATTGACCCTGCCTATATTTAGGACAGGCGTCCATATGGGACAGGCCTTTAATTCCTCTCACACAAAACTGAAACTACTATGGCAACAGTTTGGGATGAGGAAAGTTAGCAGAAGTTAGCAGACAGAGAGCGATGGACTTCACATGACCAGATTCATAACTCGGATTCATTTTTATGAAAAGCTCTTCTAATTCTTTTGATCAGTGGAGAACGGACACATTCGGACTTAACGAGCGCTTCAAAGGTAACGGGAGTCAGCACTTTTTTCTCTTGCACCGTGCAGGTTGCACCTGTAAATCTATCAGAATTAGACTTTGGGGCTCGTTGTTTCGTTGTTTCCGTTAAATGAACTGAACGATTGAATTGTGGAGAATCTAACCGATCTAACAATGCGCAGCATGCTTACACTGAAATATTGATCATAAGTTTAAACATTAATATTTGTATTAACGATCTAAGCAGCTTAGAAGCAGCTAAAACGGGCGAACCCACGGGGTTTAAGAGGTTTTATACATCTGAAGAACTTACTTATACATCTTAAAAAAACAGACCAGGCTTTTGATGGAAACCTGTGTTTATTTGTCAGAATGTGTTCTCACACCAGGCCAGTAAACGGGGTCGGCAGCTGTTTGGGACTCGGCTGTTAATTGAGGTTTTACCGTATTTAACTTTCAAAATAATGTAGTAGAATTTTTCTCTCTGAATTTTAGTGAAGTAGAAGTACTAAGTATCATAAAATGAAAACAATACTCAAATAAAGTGCCTATAATGTGTATTTCAGTACTTACTTGAGGCACAAATGTACTTAGTTACATTCCATCACTGTTTTTTTTACTTTTCTTTCTGTTGTTAACCAGTTGTTTACTTCCTTGTCTTGAAATCTGTTAGACGGGTACATCCTGTTTGGTACATAGTGCTGTCAAAAAAGGACAGGAGATACTTTTATACGGACGTGATAACTGTCAGTGTTTTCAAAGGATGATTTTTAAGTTCAGGATGGTTGTGAAAAGCAGCTCTGCATTAAGACATTCTACAAGAATATCTCCGTTTCGAGTTGCCTTTCATCCTTCTTCCATTCACCTACACTCTTAATATATTCCTCTAATGCATTCAACATCAAAACAGCCCTGCACTGATTCTTATTACTGGGTCTTGTAACGCCGCCAGACTCATATGTGGCTGAAGGCTCATCTCCTTCTGCTCAGGGCCGACGTAGTGCTTGCTGGGCCAGAACATATTGCTGTATGAATAGAAGGCCAGACTAAAATCCCCTTCTCATAACCAAGCATGAATAATGGATTAAGAAATTAATCAGCTCATCATTTCGGCAAAACAAAACAAAAAAAAGAGGGTGAGTGATTTTTCTCCGAGCAGAGCAGAAATCATCAGATAGATGGAGCTAAGAGGGCTGATAGCGTGAGGTCGTCTGTTTATCCAGCTGTTCGTGAAACAGCAGCTGGATGAAAGACCAACAATTTATCCAAGTTTGACAGAAATAGGCAACAATATCTGGATAACAAGCATGCGGGACAAATGTACCTTCAACAGATATTAAACCTGGTTAGGGACCCAATGAAAGGCGAGTCGATAATAATGGACTGCACTTCTGTAGCACCTTTTTAAGTCTTCCCACCACTCAAAGCGCTTCACACTACATTCACACACAGATGGCCGAGGCCGCCGTGCAAAGGCGCCAAATGCACATCAGAAAGCCATCGGGATCAAACCTGGGGTTCAGTGTTTTTGCTCATGGACGCTTTTGACATGCAGACTGGATCAAACCACTGACCTTCTGAGTATGTTTTTGGCTCTTTGAATTGGCTGTTGACAGTTTGAAGAGTTCTAATATATAAAACTAACACACATAACACAGCATTAAAAAAAAACACTTTTAAAGGATATTTAAAACATGACTTAAACCATGAATACCCAAATGAAGCTGGTTTGGATTTAAGGGGTTACTTTTACAGCAGTTCGGTCAGACATTAATCTACATTAAGCACTAGCAAAATATCTTGAAAGTGAAAGTGTGTTCTGAGATAGGTGTACAGATATAGATATAAGAACAGTGAGATCGACCGACTGAGCAACGTCATGTCACCCTTAAATTTATGACTTCAAACTTTCACACCAAATTAATTTCATTTGAATCAGTATTTCTGTGACCAGTATGTTTACTCAAGATAGGGAAGCAAATCAATTCTGGAGTATTTAAAAACACGTTTTAATTAAATGTATTATTTATTTGTAGTCCATTATCCCCTTTTGTGTGGCTGCGGTCTGAGTCAGCAGATGCTGATCTATTTGATTTTTAACTTTCTTGTTTAAGAGATGTTCCGATAAAGTGTTATTGCCCCACGATCTGAGTCTTTTAATAGTGAATCCCAATCCAGTACTTAAGAACAGTTGCACTGATAAAACAGTTGCACAGTGCACGCTTCAAGTACATCAATAGGTGCATTTGAGATGACAGCGGCTGACTTTCGCAGACATGATAGTCAAACGTGAGCTGCAGGTAAAAGGTGGTTCCAACTTTGTGCAGCTAGGGAAAAGCAACTGGGGCCGTTGGACTCGGCGCCTGCAGCCGCCTTGCTCCTGCAAGGTTTTAATGTCATGTGACATGATGACAATTTTTGCTCCGCATGAGGTCAACCGCACCTAATACAATATATGAATAGCTCTATAAACTACTTTTGACCAATAAGCTTAGTGGGACTCCTGTTTGCAGCTGCAGGTCAGATGCAGCTGCAGAAATGGTTTCTGGGGTCTCGTCTAGAATCAGGACCTTTTCAATCAAGAGAAGTCTCTTGAATCTCTAGATTACTGACTCTGAGATCTACTCTCACATCAAAGCTGCTGGTGAATGAGTTGGGTTAGGGTCGTAGTAAGCCTGGTGGATGATGGGAAATTAGATTGTTATTACTTATGAGTATTTACTGGAGCTGCCACAGTATTGCCTTGTTACTGTGGGAAAAGTAGTGTTGGGTTTTTTTTGTGTGTTCATGTGTGTGTGTGTCCTCATCTACACTTGTGTATGAGATTTTGTGTGCACGACTGTGTATATGTGCATTTGGATAGTTTATTGTCCCCCAAGAGAAAAGCCATTTTCACAGCCTGTAAGATGGAGGCATTAAAGAGCCATAATAATAATAAAAAAATTCACCCTGGCATTTGTATGTGTGTCCACCTGATGCCACTGGACACTAATGAGAGGAGTGTGTTACAGCCTCAGGGAGCAACCTGGGGGAAATCAGTGGCTTTAAAAACACAACCAGCACTCCCTCCATCCTCTTCAAATTCTTTCCATCTCTTCCAAAACTCTATTTTTCTTTCCTTTCTTTGGTTCCCCCGTCTATTAACCCATCTTTTCTCTTGTTCAACGATTCCACTTTCATCATCGTCCACCTTTCAGTCCACCGTTCCTTTATCCTTTCCTTCTCTCTGGCCATCTCTCTCCCTCCATTCTTCTTCTTACTTACCCAGCAGCTTCCTTACCTTTTTGTCCTGCCTCCATCCTTTCCACTTTCCATTCATCTTTCTTTTTCTACATTATTACCCTTCCATCTCTTTTTCCTTTGTCCCCTCCATCTCCTTTTTTACTCCTGTCCAACATTCTGTTTCACTAGTTCAACACGCTGCTAAATGAGATAATTTGTGCAGGTGAGAATCCAAAAAAAGTGTAACATTATTGCAGCACTGAGTAGCTAACAAGACCACCCGTGACAAATAAAGCATAAACAGAAATTCAACAGAGAAAACTGGCATGCCCAGTCCCACCCACATTGCTTTGATTGACAGGTGACAAGATGAAAACTAAAAATATAACTGGGAGCTAAAACTCCACAGCCGGGCTACTGGCTTAATGAGATGGCAATAATGATGATGCAGAAATGTTGGTTGGATTAATACTGAGAGAAGTGTTTTCAGATTAGTAACAGAGGAAGGCCTGGGGTGATGGAACAGTGGATACGACACATGCATTTGGTGTGAGAGACCAGGGTTCAAATCCACTGTGAGACACCAATGTGTCCCTGAGCAAGGGGCGTGCGACCCCTGACAAAGCAATTGTAAGTCGCTTTGGATAAATGAGTTAATGTAATGAATAGTTTCCTGAACCTAAACAGCTTATCTTCCATATGGTGGTCAGTTATGTTCACCTTTTATTCAGCATGTTAGGTCAAGCTAATGGTAACTCAAACACCGTCATGTTGCTATGCATGACTCAGCACACCGATGTTTGCTAACTGAATGCCAAAATGAGCCAGTACTAAACATGCTCATACTATTATCCATAAACATGGAAATGCTTCCGTTAATGTTGGCACGGACATGCTGTGTTACAACACGTTAGAGCTCTGCAAATTCATTCATCGTAAAATTTTCGGACTATGGCAGAGATTCACACGGGTAAAAAGAACCACCACTTCCACGACAAAACAACTGCAAGTCACCCGTTTGACGTCACTCCACTGACATTATTATCAAGAAAAGACAGATGTTGATTGTTCTTCTTATAATGTGTCTCTATATAAATAAATATCCCTTTCTTTTGTGAGGTCAATAAAGACTGTTCTGCAGCACCTTTCCTCCGCCCTGCTCCTGTCCCTCTGGATCCATCCCCAAACTGAATTCAAAACAAAGACGAATAGCAGCTTTTAAATGTGAATCACTCGGACATGATAAATGGTGAAAACATTCAAACACTTTTCTTTCATTGTACCCATCATCTCCCTCCTGCCTTCTGTTTCCCCAACACGAGCCTCGGTGCTGGCAGAACTTCGCTTCTGTTGGCTATAAACGGGGCGGCTGTCACACAGAAAAGAAAAACTTTCAAGAGGGAAGTGATTTTTAGAACGAAGCCTCCTTTTCATGCTGTGAACACACGCAGGCAGAGCCCTCGTCTTGCTTCCCCTTACATCCACTCTCTCCCTCAGCCTCCCGTTTTCTTTCCCTCGATCCAACTCTTCTCCTTCCACCACCTTGTCCTCCTCCCTCCATCTACCCTCCATCCTTCCCTCCCTCTTGAGGCTGAGATCAGACAGCAGCTTTGTTCTGCTGCTCAAACACAAAGTGCAGCTGTAAGCATTGTTGTTCAGGACTGGGACATTGTTCCAATGCAGAATACGACAACAACTTGCAAGCTATCCAATTAGTGTCATGGACTTCAGACATTACTAAAAATGGAGTCTGTGAACCCCAAAGGGTCCCTGAGAGATTTTCAAGGGGTTCTTAAAAAATAAGCAATTTCGCTTCTATTGACAACACGTGGAGGGACTCAAAGTGTTTTACTCCTCACGCTGCTGGTGTCTCCTTAGCTGCAGTTACACATACAGCTGCAATCAGCCATACTTTCAAGAATTTCACAGATAAAACCTGAGAATGGCCGAATTTCATAACAGCCAGGGGCGTGGTCTGTTTCACCTGTGGTCGGCTCCAGAAGTCTGAGGTAAACAAGACAGTCAACAGTCATGTGAGCAGCTCTGTGAGGATCTACCTATTCACATCAGTGCTTCGAGCTAAATGCTAACATCAACGAAAATTCACCCTCCGTTAATGCCACATATGCAAGCTGGCCAATCACAGCGCAGCATAGGACTCATTCTAACTGAGGCCCGACACTTTCCTGGCTGTGCTCCATTGAGTCCAGAATGTAGACTGTGGATTGTTCCTAATGTAATAGTTAGCTAACACTAACTAACTGGAGGTAACGTTATATAGGCCGACTGCTTTTGCTTTTTAAAAAGGGCAGACCCCGAATAGTTGATAATTTGATGGGCGGAGCCTCATTCGTCTGCCAAATTCACAGTGGAATCTTCGCTGTGGCATGATGAAAATAGGATCATACCATTTTGACTAGATGGGGGTGCCCAACGTCTCATTTTACATAGACCTACAGGTTTTCTACCAGTAAGTTAAAGAGGTGGTATTCTGCTCATTTTCAGGTTCACAATCTTATTCAGAGGTCGTACCAGAACAGGTTTACATGATTATATTTCTGTCAGACTGCACATTGCTGCAGCTCCTCTTTTCACCCTCTGTTGAAGGCTTCATTTTAGCTATGGAGTGATACATCTTGTCTCTAAATGATCTTTGTTGGGAGTTGCACATGCTCAGTT
>JAPMOB010043099.1:0-26463 GCA_029875015.1 Lepomis gibbosus | reverse complement strand
AACACACACACACACACAACAAACACTATCCATATCCATCTGATTGCTGCGGGCCGTAGTCTGGAGGAGAGCAGAGTAACAGTGACTTTTGCATTATTGAGCAGAAGCTGACAAATGTACAACTACCACTACAGTAGCTACAGCAGAGCTGACCAGAGTATTAAACAGTGTCTGAACCCTATGCTGGATGCACCCTGGAGACTCTCATATTGTATTCCTGACTGGATCAATGCGATACATGCATTACTTAAGTAAAACTACCAATACCACCATGTGAAAAGACTCAATTACAAAGCCCTGCATTTGTTTCTGTAATTCATTAAAATGTAGAGTACAGTCATTTCTATTATTGGATATTACTAATGCATTCCACTGTAAGTAGCATAATAATGTTATGTAGCTCATTTTAACTACTTTAAGTAATGATGTCATTTTTGGGTGGTTTAATCTGTAAAAATGTGTAGTTTTTATAAGATGGTCATGTTTATGTGACAAACATTTTAATTTGAATCAGTGGCGTAAAGTACAATATTCTCTGTCAAAATACTAATGTATTACATACATTTCACCACTGGTCTGTTATGTAGTTTTCTGATAGTTATTAGTTATTTATCTTTACTAAACATGTGGTTTATCCCACATTTGGCTTAAGAGACACTGTTGTATGGCATACATCCAACACAGCAAAAATTTTCCACTAACACATACTCAAATCAAAAGAAAGACCCCCGACCCCAGTACTCAGCACTAGTGTGCAGCCGCACTTTGAGCATTAAACACTTTATTTCCTGCATTCTGGAGACCTTTTCTGCACCAATGTATAGTGGAAATGTCTTTTTATATAGGAAGGGAAACAAAATTAAGGTGGTAGGTGACAATTCAACTTATAAATTTAGGCGATATTTACAAATGCATATTTGTTTCTTCTATATTTCAATTGAGTGGCATGTTTTCCAATTGTGCATTGTTTCTTTTGTTATTTAACATTCATTGCTGCAAGCTGGGATTTTTTTTCATAATTTTTTTAACAAAAGCTTTAAAAAAGTGATGGAGACATTCTGATTCTGACCTGTCCCCATTGTCCCCAGTGTAAATGACACCTATCTGTCACTGTTTTTAAATGTCCCGCTCCATCCAGGCTGTGATTGGTCGTTTCACGAAAAGTGACATTGAAGAGCTACTTTCAGCACACTGCTGAAAGTGCTGCCTCTCGTGTCCCTCGTCTCGCTCCGCCGACGGAGATTAGCGGGCAGGAGAGAAGGGGAACAGGTGAGCATCACGTAGCGCCCAGAGAACATGAGAAGTCCCGGGTACGCCATAGAGATAAATGTCGAAGTGCAGGCAGTGGTACTGCGTACCGGTGCGTACCTGGCCGACTTCAAGCACTGGCAGTAGTTAGTCAGCAGGTTAGTTAGCAATCTAGCTACCTATCTAGCTTGCTATCCAGTTAGTTTTCAATTCCATGTCAAAAATGTAGCGCACCCCACTTTGGCTTAAGAGCTACATTATTTCATGGAATATACATAATGACAGAAACATCTTTAATAATTTGTGTCCGTTTTCATCTCCTAGACTTTTCTCTAACTAAATGGCTGTCTGAATAGCCCTGTCCATGGTCCATTCAAAAAAAAAAAAGCAAATGTTTGTTGGGTTTTTTTATTATATTAAACAATATAGTGCAATGGTTCCCAATAAACAAGGAAATAGAAAATAAATTGGAACAAATTATGTATGTCACTAAGAGGACACATTTGACTAGCACTTTATTTCTTCCTAATGGAAATACAGTCCAGATCTCATCATCTTCATCCCATATGCGTTTTTATGTTCCTGTGTGTGTTTGTGTGTGGTGTATGGTTTAGTGGTAGCATCACTTCATCTCAACTTTATTCATTTCTAAAACACATATAAACAAATATAATGAAGGAAACAGCATCTAAAAACAAACACCTCCTCCTCCTCTCTCTCTCCCTTCATGCTGTCTCCCTATTTCACACATAAACCTCCCACACATAACAGTCTTAGTCGAGTGTAGCCTTTAGTCTGGCACCCAGGGTTTTGTGTGTGTGTTTGTGTATGTGAGTGAACACATGTGCAGAGCCGTTTAAATATTTGAATTTGCCTGATGTCACTGTGCCATTAACAGGCCTGTGACAACAGAGGTAAATGACAACCACGAGGTGGACAACCACGACCAAAAAAGCTAAAAGAGGAGCGATTTTAACAGGGGGCGACATCATACCACAGGGAGACCAACATCTTAATTGCAGTCTCAGGATTAGTTTTATTTATAGAAAAATCTAATGTATATAAATACTCAAAATACTGACAGAACAGAACGATCTGGGATTTATATATTGGCATAAAATGCTCAGATATTTTTCTGTGAACTCCCCTTGCCAACATTTTATTTGGTTTCCTCCACCTGACCTTGAATGACAGCAGGAAGTGTCCCAGTCCAACTGTCAGCCCGGATCAGACACTAGCTGCTCACTCGGTTTCACACATGGACACAGACAGTTCTCCATCATACATGCATGCACGCACACACACACACACTTAGGTTACACACATGCGCGCACGCACACACACCAAACACACACACACACAGACACACACACAGACACAGATGCTAAACTGGAGCTTTCAAAAGGCCCCAGGCTCGCTTGCACTTTAACATGCACAATGTTCTACCACAAATTCCCACAAAAACACACAGCACTCTGACATGCAAACACACTCCCACACAGAAATGTACATAGGCAAACATTTTACATCTGTCTCTTTTCAGTGTGTTTATGAATTTGTCTTTTAATCACTGCAACTGCAGTTTTAAATTCAGCTAAATTATTTATATATGTTAAGCTCATGTGTGATGTGACGAGAGGGAAGAATGCTGAAATAAAATCTGACTATACTGTATACACTAGGATAGTAGTCTTGTTGTGTCTATTTTATCTACCCATTTAATAGCTGTCATTGTTGAATGTGCTATGGTGCCAGGCCCAGACCTTTGAATCATCATTGATATTTTAATAAGAATTTGACATTTTAAAACAGATACTTACCACATGGAGAATCTTATTCTCTGTCTCATACACAGTGCAATCCTGTAAAACGAGAAAAAGTCAGAAAGGGAGAGAAGAAGAAAACATGAGATGGAACATCCACGCAGAGGCTCAAGTATCTCCCTCCTCCAAATATAACAACCAGGAAAAGAAGGAAATAGGAAAAAGAGATGGCTGACAGGAAGACATATAGATGACTTCTTTTTCAATGGAGAACATCAGCAGTCAGCTATCTAATTTCTAACCTTCCACAAAATGAATTTTTCTTTAAAACCTAGGCAGACTAAAACATTAGATTGACCGGTTCTTCTCTGCTGCCTGGAGCTCCATGTGCCTCTACAGGATTTAGAAACTATGTATTTGAACATGACAGATTGTTATTTAACGATAGCTGATAGTTAATCTATTTCTGGGAAAGCAGCCCACTCAATCCACCAGATGTGCATGGTAGCAGTTAATTCATCTATTTGATGCATTAGTGCAAGCAGTGCTGCCACCTTTGTCTGTCTTGCTGCACCATGGCAGCCACATGTTTGTTTGGACCATTGTGGACCTATGGTGGCCCCTTTCTCCTCTCCCTCCTCTGGCCCTTGTAAGAGGGGATGGGTGTTATCTGCTCGGCTCCAGGACTCACTCTGGGCACACGTACAAACACACTCTCACGCAATCTAAGCAGGCTCTTACAGGAGGGATGTGGATGGGGTCCAGGAGAGCAGACATAGTTCCTGTCCAAACAATGAGATTTCTACAGTAGAGTGTGTACACATGCACCTCCAGTTTTATTTGTTTATTTATTTTTTTTAAATGCATTTGTGTGTGTAAGTGTGGTGAATCTACACGTGGGAGCAAGCCAGAGGGAGAGCAGAAGGAGGACAGGAAACAAAGGGATTAGAGACCCCTACTTCATTCTCCATCACGGCCCATAAGTTAAGCAGAGGATGAAGTTTAACAGTGAGTCAATCAGCACTCTGCCTAAGGCTGTTATTGAGAGCTACTTGCCCCATCAGCCATGCTGCAAACAGCCCGTGGCAGTGGACATATGTTCCATTCATAATCAAATCTATAGAAATGAGCTATAGACCAGAACAAGCTGTATCCCTATTGATGTTTTCAATCCAAACCCACTTTAGTTTTGCCCTTTCAATTCAAATCCTGACCTTTATTATATGAGTGTAATGAATATGGACATGGTGGATTGTGCGATGTATGCACCCTGCGTGTTTGGAAGTGTGTGTGTTTAAGCACCTGTTGTACAATGGTAGTTAATTCTAGGCAGAGCTGCACAATGTTGTTCTTCAGTAAGGAATACTCTGTCACACTGGCAAATGGAGACCTAAAGCAGAAAATACAAGAAAATACAAAAACATAATTCCCACATAGTTCATAATCTGACAAATGCATCAGAGAGATTAAAAATATGGTGGACTTTTCTAGAACCTTACATTTATTCTAAATTTTTGTTTTTGTCAAATGCTCCTGTCTGTCAAGAATTGGAAATGGAGTATAGTGGGGCTTTTCTGCAGGTTTTCACAGGTTTGAAAATCACACTTGGATGAATGTGAGCAAAGCGTATTCTATAAAGAAATGACTTCCTTTGGTGTTTTAGTGATATTTGTTGTGTTCCATTCATTTATTTGCTAACAGAGGGATTTTAAAAGCTGTGATAGTTCACTGAGAGAGAGAAATAAAAGCTATTCTCTGCTCCTCTCAGAGCACAGGAGTAAGTGATAAAGACAAACAACAATATTTGGTTTTATATCGCGGCCAGGAGGCTATGCAAGCCAGGGATCTACTAAAGCTCAACATCGCTTTATTTGTATGTGTCCTCAGCTTCCTATGGTTACATCGTCACCATAACAACAAAAAAAATATCCATCTATGAATCGTGTTTCTGTATGAGGGGTAGAAAAAAAATAACAGGAACATCTGATAGTATAAAGCAAACCCCACAATACAAACTGCCTCTGAGAGGTTTATCATATTCCATTTTTATTGAAACTTTGCGTCAGAGGGAGATTGTAAGGTTTTCCTGTTATTTTATAGGTATATTTCCAACTATTCCTTTAACATCTCACAATTGATCTTTTCTTCTTTTTTAAGAATTTACAGAGTTAAAGAAAAACAGAAAAGAGGATAGATTTGTTTGTCATATTTGTGTATATTTGTGGCATATGTGTGTATTTTGATTTTGAGTTAAGTTTCAATTCAGGGTATAAGAGTAATTTAAAATCCTTTTCTAATTTTAAGCACAAATGGCACAAGAAGCATTAGAGAGACACTGAGTTTGCAGTTCCAAAATCTTTTTACTCTGTTTTATATTGTGAGCATAGCTGATAATGGTTTGACCACAGATAGACTTGAAAAATAAAAAACAGTAATACAATACATTAGTATTTCATTTATAGATTTAGATTTTTGTCATCATCCTTACTTGATGAAAATTTGAGAAATTATCCTAAAAATTAAAGGTCAAATTCCCAATTTCATTTTACAGCCTCGGATGTAATCTCTACCTGTCGAGCCAGGCTAGCAGGTTCTTGGCTGCACCAATCAGATCCACCACTGAGGTGAGGAAATCATTGGGTAGCCTCCGGGAAGCTCGTCCATCGTAGTGTCCACCCCTCCGCCGGCCCAGGATGAAGTTCTGGAGGTTCTTTGCCGAAGCATTCAGCTTGTGGGACAGAGTTCGGAGATTCTCTGTCTCTAAGCCGTAGTTCTAGAGGACAAACAGATTCATTTTAGAAATATAATCATATTATATTTGTCATATGTTTTTAAAGCTTGTCTACACGCAGAAGGCATTTCAGACGCTTTTTCCAGTTGTCCATCTCGGGCAGCAGCGCATCTGGCGGTATAGATATGCTTCTATTTTTAACCAATACAGCACAGAAAGTGTTACAGCTCACAGTTTTCACGTGTTATTTTAAATGACCCGAAGTGTATTTTTTTGCTGTGAGCACTGCCAAAAGGCAACTGACCTAAATTCAATGTGTGCCTCAACGCATCTCATATAGATTTGCTGCTCTGCTAACGTGCTTCCTTGGCTACACAGGCTGTGTATACATTGTGTTAGAAATTTGTTTGATCAAAGGTCAAAGAAATAGTTCACCATTTTGGAATCTTTCAGAGAATTAGATGACAAGATTGATACTATTCTCATATCTGTGCGTTATGTCCTTTCGAGCTGGAGTCAGTACGTGGTTAGCTTATAGCCTGAAGACTGGAAGCTGGTAGAAACAGCTAGCTATAGATTCTCTTCCAAGTTCAAAAATATCCCCCTAAACTCGTCTTTTCTGTTGGTAGGCAAATTGTTTTTTAACTTTGGAGATAACAAGGCTAGCTGCCTTTCTCTGCTTTAATTCTTTGTGCTAAGCTACGCTAATCACCCTCTGGATATGGCTCCATAAATGTATAGCCTTTATATATTTACAAAGAAGCATTTTTTTATTTATTTTTGCATTACGTAAGTTATGAGCGATAACATAACTTACACATATGTATTTTTATCTGTCTAAATGAGGATGATCTTTCCACAAGTTCTATAGGTTAAACAGGAAAAGTATCTACTGTGATTGAACCGCAAATGGTTATTCTGATTGGTATGAAATTAAATTAGATTTACTATCTCTGAACAACCATTAGCATTTTCATAAAACAGCTCTCTTTGCACTAATACAAGAACACCAAGCTGGTTGAGTAGCCCATTACTGCACTGTGACCCTTTTAAATAAACCAAACATACACACACACACAGACCTACTGAGCCACATTGCTCATCGTCCCTGGGCATCTCCAGTCATGTCCTGCCTGACAGAGTCTGATTCCTGCTGACACAAAGGCTACAAACACACACACACACACACACCCTTGTATAGTCAAATGCACAGGCTGAGCTAGACATATCTATTCCTCCTCTGCCTTAAGATCTATTCTACACAGTCACGACCACAGTGACTACAAAGGAGAGAGGGTTTCACAGTGGCAGCGGAGACAGAGAGAGTGAATTGAGGGAACTGAGGAACTAAAGAGGCAGAAGACAAGAGGGAGAGAGAGCACCCAGCTATGCATCTCACTGAAACTGGGTCATGCATACACTGTGTTCTGCATAAGCTTCTGTATTCTGCGTAAATGTAGATGTATACATGAACTTGGAGCGTACATGTTGGCACAGCTGTAATTAGCCTGTCCTATGATTTGATGTGAAGCTGTGTGCGGCTCTCTCTGGAGAACAGGGCGCTGAGATGAAACGCGGGAATAAGCCCTGTGTCGACAGTCTGAATGACTGCGTGTGTGTGTGAGAAGAAAGAGAGAGAAATCATTTTAGCGGTGTGTCCATATGAGTGCCCGTGTGTGTCAAATCAATACAGTAAGAGGGCGATGCCATTAGAGCAAACCCCCCCTCCACACACACACACACCTTCTTGTCGATGTGGTTGCCATAGCAGCCATGTGTGGAGTAGCCTCTCCTCTATGCTGATATTTCTACCATTGTTCACAGAATCACACTCAGACATCGTTTCATGAAATGTTCCAGCAAAAAAGGGGGGCTTCACCATTTAAGCCTTTTCTTTTCAGAGGCATTAATCACTCTTCCTCTACTGTACGTTCACTACATACAGAAGCTTTTGCAGAACACTTGCACCAAAATGTAGAGTATCCAACCTCTATTAATCAGGAGGTTATTGATTGTGCGTGTCTTGCTCTCAGCTAGGAAGACCTGGGTTCACTGCTCAGCTCAGGCAGACAAGCTTTGTATAATGAGTGAATTTTAAATGTTTACTGCAGGTTTTTCTTATTACACAAAACAAGTCCAGTTACAATTTTCTTCTACTGGGTACTGGATTAAAAAATGAAAACAGTGCTTTTTTCTCTTGATTGTCATATAACAAGAACTGTTTTCAGCTACTTAAAAACAGACAAACAAAATACACATTATGAAGCAGTACATGGTTTGATTTGTTTGTAATTACATTTTTTTAGGAGACTGTTTCAAACAAAGTATTTTAATTCATATAGTGACTAAAGTGCTATAGCAAAAAACAAACTAACAAACAAACAAGGGAGAGAACAGTAAGACTAAAATGACACGTACAGAAATCAGATGTGCACACTCACACACCTGCAAATCAAAGGGCAGAGTCAAAGGGTAACAGATTCAAGTAGGAGTGAGGGAGTGGAGGGGTCAAACAATGATGAAGGATGCTCCCTCAGAGACTAGCACCAAAACCAAAGATAACTTTCAACATTCATTTTAGCTTTCGTATATGGAACGTCTGAGGACTCCTGTCTAAAAAGCTCAAATGTTCAAATGAAGATAAAAATGAATAGAAATATAAATTGTGGTGAACTATTCAATAACTTTCACATAACCAACAGGATTTAAAATCAAATTGGAGTCACACAGAGTAGCACTGAAAAGGAACCAACATAGAGAGCTGACTCATCTGCGTGAAAGAGAGGAGATGGCGACATGAATCACTTTCTCAGAACAAAAGCAGAACAAGAAGAATTGGGGCATAATTCCAAACATAATAACAAAGCTACCTAATTATCATTATGGATTATGCCAAGATATTTTAAGTTTCAGAGTAGTAAAGTTTTAAGGCAGAACATCCTGTTTTCTACCAGGTGCTCCGGTTTCCTCTGTATGTCCAAACATAAAGATTGAATCTGTAAATTCCTGATAGTTTGTCTGTGTGTTAGCCCTAACAGACTGCTGAACTGTACATGGTGTCTAGATAATGATGACATTCCTCTACTGCAGAAGAAGAAAATGTATGGAAATCAAATGGATCCACGCTAACTGAATGGCACTTTTCAATGTCATTTTGATTGTTAGACCTTTAAAAGGAACTAACACTAGGTCTAGTATGATACATCAAAAAGACAAGTGGGCCTAAAATAGAACGCTGGGGGGCACCACAAGGACTGCTTGAATATGAAAAGCAAAACCTAACCTCACCAGTACCCGGAGGGTGCAGAATAAAGTTTGGTTTGGTTTGTGTGATAGATTTCACAGAGATGACTGGGACTTAGCCAGGTACCTGTTAGATACAATCAACAAAGTACAGCAAGATCTGTGAAAGAAATAATAATTTGATTTTTAAAAAGATAATACACCAATGTTAATTAATCATTTCATTATACAAATACTAACTATACACAGTGTGTTAGCTTACTATCTATGTACCAATGGGAATTTGTCACATTGCAAAAATCAATAGTTCTGGCTGCTATAGCTGACTTTGAATAAGTGTTTGAGAAAGGTGTATTTGCAGTCCTCTTCTGTATGTTTTAATTTTACACTTTTTGTGTAACTTGAATACAATACAAATGTCTGTATGTAATTTATGCATTTCTTTCAATTCAGATTTTGGGATGAGCAGTCACTTTATTTTTAAGTTATGGCCATTTCCCAGCACATCTTGCTGAAAATTCACTGCACCCACTTAGCATAGATGCTAGGGGCCAAAACTCAAATGCATAGACATAAAAGGGACTTTTCAACATTTACAGCAAGAATGAAAGCTTAGTCAGTGCTTGGAACTTGCATTGATCAAGGGCCACAGATGCTTCCCTTTTTTACTGCAGAAAGTCATAACAGTTGAGACAGGGGAACAGGGTTTTGCTGTCCTTACGACAGATTATTTTGCTGACAACAGTGAATTGTCCTTAAATATCCAAATATTCAGAGGTAGCCTACTATACACCTGTAAACAGTAATGGCAGGTTTGGTATAGGTTTAAAGTAAAACTGTGAAATCCAACTGTGTTTGATGACAGTTGGGGTGATATTTTACTTTTCACCTTCCATTTCTCTTCCAAATAAATCTAGCTTGGGTCTGATTGTCTGACTGCTTGTGTTTTTTCTCCAGATGCTGTTGTGTTCCCAGATCCTATGGCTTGGTGAGTATTGTACCTGATAGAAATGACAGCTAAAACTCCAAAAAGACCCAAGTTGTAATGAACTGGAATTATTCTTTGTGACTAGTCACAGCAGTAGTTTTAGTGGTACGCCTGGTCTACCTGGCATCTCTAATGTGTGTGTGGTGTGTATCCAGTTTCAGGACATATGGTGATTGCTGCTCTGGGACCCTTATTCCCATGCTGGAACATTTGAATGAGAAGAGGTGCTGATTAGTATACACACAAGCATGTGCATACACACATACTCTCTCTCTCTCTCTCACACACACACACACACACACACACACACACACACACACACACACTCAAACATCCTCAACTAATCCAGCCATGTGTGCCTGAGAGATAAGGTGCATCCTGCATACTCTTTCTACATACTCTCTCTTTTCCCTTTTCCACTCTCACTCTTCCTTCCACCCTCTTTCTCTCTTTGGGAGAGTAGCACCTAATTCCCCCTAATTCTCTAATCCTGAGCAGGGCCACTGCACATACAGTCAGCAGTGACCAAGGCAGTACACACAAAGCAGGGCCCAAATGACAGAGGATTTTTCTAGCCATTTCTTAAGCCAATATCAATAACTGGTGGGGGAAAATAAACAACAACCAATGTATAAATCTTTATACCTGTGAGACTTTCTTCACCAGTTAAATTAAAGTACACAATTCTTACTCAGTAATTATGGCAAACTGAGCAAAAATGATCACTTTGTAGTTTTTCACACAAACGCTCTTTACAACCTACTTATATATTATATTCATCCTAAAATACTGATGGTAGATATTTAGTGGATACAAAGTCTGGGTATGGATTGAAATGTTCGGAATGAGTTTCAGCATCAAAACCAAAACAATATTTTGTCTTTGCTTTTCCACAAAACCTTGATTTAACAAAAGAAGCAAGTATACTCAAATGCCATCTACTGTTAGACACTGTGCAAAAACGTTGCCTAAATAAAAATGTCTAAATTAGCTGCTGTAGCTGGCAAGCTAACTGCTAACATGCAAGCCAGTCAGGAACATGCTAGCAACATGCAAGCTTTTTTGTATTTTCTCTGTACATTAATCTTTTTTTTTACCTGCCCTTGGCATTTTGTTCTTGGGATTGTACATAATTCAATGTAAGAGCTACTAAGGAGGGGAAAAGGCTGTAGCTAACAAGTGGTTGCTAATGGGACATTACAGTCACAGTTTAATCAAAAGATTTGTATTATAGACACCTGTTTCAAAACTGTCTACAAGCCAGTCCTCCTATGTAGAGCAGATTATACTCCAACAAAAGAGGGATAAATAAAAGTGGAGAGTGCAGGTATGTTAGCTTCCTCCATTTTTAGCTCTCCCTTCCCACAAAGGTCAGAACTGTCATGACAGCAGTCAACAGTGCACATTCACCAAAGTGTCAAAGTTCACAAAAGTTTGTGCCAAAATATTTTCTTGGCATATATGGCAATCAAAACCATCAATTTATTTGACTTTCTGGTCAATAGAATAATTTAATAAAACTGTATTATTACACATGTATACTTTTTTTATTAACCTCTAATCTGTGGGAAAGCATCTTATCTCCTAATTCACTTGTGTCAAACATCAGTGGACAAGTTAAAAGGGCATTGTGGCTAGCTAGTTTAACTGAAAACACCAGCCAGTGCAAGTAATATTAATCACCCTTAAACTGTACAATTTGCAGCATCCCCTCTTGTAACAGTAGCTGAAGTTTTAATTGATGAAGATTAATGCAAACAAAGTTGGGAAGCTAATGCTACTTAGTATTATTTATTAATGTATTCAATTGTACTTTTGACTTGTGTGTTAAACATTTGCTACCTTTTCGTAGTTTTAAGATATACTTAGACTATATACTCTCATACCAATCTAGTGTATTGGACCAAAACCATGGCACACTCAAAGCCACAACAAAACACACATCGAGGATCTACATATGCATCACTCCTTCCAAAGTATCATAGATAGAGAGACGTAATGTCAGTAAGTAACAGAGGCTGACTGACCAGGGCACAGAGGAGGTCGACAGCTTCCAGGATGAGCTCCTGATGTCCTATTCTGGTGACGCCCAGCTCCTCCAGCTCCTGATGGGTGATGTGCAGCAGCTGCTCTCCCCCCATCTGCTCCCGTTCGAAACTCTTCACATACTGCTGGAGACAATCATCTAGACCTGAGGAGAGCATTGCAAGAGGTTAGCTAATATTGATGTTCATCTTCTATCGCTGGGTATAAGGGGCCTGCTGGTCAGCCTTGGCCTGAAAAGGACAACATATTATTATTGGTCTAATTAGTGTTTTAGAGAGCGTTCTGGCCCTCCAGTGGGAAATATTGATCATTGACTGAGAGAAATACAAATTGGAGTTGCTATCTGACATATTGTATTCTGAATCCTGGTCCACTTAGATGCAACACAGAATTCAGGCATGAGTGCAGACACCCACACAAAAACACACTGCGAGAGTGTGTCTTACTCTGCCAAATAGATACAAAAGCCAAACACTAGCTATAGCCAGTTTTTTTTTGTTTGTTGGCAACTTATAAACTGTCACCTAGGAAACACCTCTGTTGGTTTAGCTTCAGATATCGGATGATGTATACCATGCTGTAATAAGATTTCCATTGATGCCGCTGCTTTTTACATACACAAGAATATAAGTGTAATATAAGCATAATAACAGTGTTTTCAGAATCTGCACAGGAAGAAAACTGAATTTCATGCACTTTCTGAGTGATTAAGGGTGTGTCCAAAATATTCCTAGAACAATGTGAGTAACATATTGACGTATGACTTTCCGTTGTTAAGCCGTGGCTGCCTGCCATGCAGAGAGCCAATCAGCTGCACATAGACGTGGTGGGTCCAGGATACTATTGATCAGTACGAGCCTCAGGCTTTGAACCAAACAAAGTCAGCAGAAAGCACACCTCCCCACAGACCTAATGAACAAGCCTGCTCCAAAATGAGCGCACACAGAGCAAAAAACGCATGAGAGGAAGCAAATCCATGCACACATACACACACAAACACACATATACACACACACAAATAAGGAACCACAGAGAGACGCAAACAGTACACTCTGTATCTCTCTCCTTGAACACACACTTGAAACACAATCACACATACAAATACAATTACAACTGCTGTTGTTATTCAGGGTCCTGACGCCTCTGTGGAGGCATGTTGTTAAAGCCGAGTGGAGCTGTGAGGAAAACACTGATGCCCAAGGGAAGCGATGCTGACAGAGAGCAGACAGTATGGTAGCACCTTAACAGTCACCACACATACACACACATTCGCTACAAAGGATGAGCAAGAGACATCTTGCTCTTGGTATGCCATGGGACATAACAGACAAAATATAAGCCTACTGTTGCTCTGAGTGACACAGACAAACAATCTTGTTACAATTCTAAATCTAACACGTCAGTAAGGCTCTGCTCTGTAGCACCACACATAGAAATTATTTAATGGAATACATTCCCAAGAGAGAAACCCTCATATCCCACGTGTTAGTATGTGTTTCACATATTATCTCATGCAAGGCTGATATGACTTCATGTTTTTACATGTATGTGAAAACTATGTGAAATCAAGTAGGCACATGTGATAACTTGTTTTTCACATGTGCATGTGTGATTTGGTGTGCTAATCAGGTGATACCACTTTAGAACATCTAAGCAGGAAAGCATTTGAAAACATGGCTTAAAATTAAAACAGCTTTAATATCATTATGTACTACCACCTGTCAAAAAAGTCACAAGATCAATCTGAGGGGTTGTGAGATGACTAATGGTTAATAGAAAGGATCAAAAACAGATCAGTATGTATTCATTTCTTTTTCACTTTTCTCTGCCCTCCACTTTTGGTGTGAAATATTGGGAAATTTGACCTTTTCTGAAGTTTAACTGAAGTGTAGAAACTGAATCTGAAATGGGACAAAGGGTCCCAGCTAGACACAAACTTTTTGGAAGAGGTCACCAGGCAAAAACATTGGGCAGCGACTTGTTTAATCTAAAACAATGTGTTGCATTTTATAAAATATTAATCTGAAAAGTAACTGGTAAGCTGTAAAAGAATATATAGTAAAAAGTAAATTTAGTACAAAGTAGCATAAAGAAGGAAATATTTAGGATATAATGAGGAGATACTGAAGTCAGTACTTGAGTAAATAGTTACTCTCCAGCACTGTATGTGACATATAGTAAGACATTTTTTATTTGTTCAACATCTGAACTGCGCGTGTGCATTCATGGTCTTTCACGTGGACAGTTTGCATGTGTTTTTTCTGTAAAAATCTCTTTAAATTGTTGTTGTGTACTCTCATGCCCAGAGTTTCTTATCTTCATTCAGGCAAACAAAGAAAATCTGTAATAATTAATTTCAATACAGCTTTGCATTTTTGTTTTTAAAGAATACTCTTGGGGGGCAGCGCGGTGGTGCCCTTCTTGCACTGATAACTAACCACTGTCGCCTCACAGCAAGAAGGTCACGGGTTCTAACCCCGGTTGCCCCGGCCTTTCTGTGTGGAGTTTGCATGTTCTCCGTGTGTCTGCATGGGTTCTCTCTAGGTGCCTTAGGTGTGAGTGTGAGTGTGGGTGGTTGTTTTTCTATGTGTCCATGCGATGGACTGGCGACCTTACCAGGGTGTACCCTGCCTTTCGCCCAATGTCAGCTGGGATAGGCTCCAGCCCTCCGCGACCCTGTACGCAGGATAAGCGGTTGACGATGGATGGATGGAAGAATACTCTTGGTGATAAATTCTTCAATAAGAGTAAATGCACTACCACATTCCAACATTGTATTTTAATTAGCTGCTTTTCTTTCCTTTCAGTATAAAATGTTTATTACACTGGGGAAATAGTCTAGTGTGGTCTGATAAATCATCACCAATGCTGGCAGAGATATATAAGTTGACTGAACATGTAGATTTATTTAACTAGCCAGCAGCTATAGCCACGCAGAGAACATGGAGGCAGAGCAGAGAGGAAGCCCTGCTGCTAATAACTAGGATTTCTGAATATCTGACTCCTGACCCTCACTAGAGGAAAAAGAACAAAACAGAAGGAGGCTATTTCTCAAAATGGATGTCTTTATGTCCATACCTAACTAAAATGAGCCTCTCAAACCAAACCAAACTTCCCTTCTATTCCCCTCTGCCACTCTGTCAATCTGACATTTGTCCCTCCCTGTTTACACCTCTGCCTCTCTAAGGTGCTGAGGCACTTTTTCACAGTAGCCATGTCATACAAACTGGCAGGTTATGGCTTATGTCATCATAATGCAAATGCATGACTATATTTGCAAAATGATGACAGTATAACATCTCCTTTGCACATTTAAGGTTCTCTGTGCGTGGAAAAAAATGGATTAACTTTTTCACACTTATTATTCTAGTTGCCACTTCAGTCCTTTTCCTGGTTTCTAATGATTAAATGTTCCACCTTTCTTTCCCCATCCTTTTTCCTCTCTCCACCTACAAAAGTATATAAAGTATATAAATTATATAAAGAGGTGATGAATAAAGAATCAAAGAGGTCCAGGCTGACTACTACTGCTTGCTCTGAGAAAGTGCCCTACTGTGGCTACTGTAAGTCCTACTTCTGCAGTGCACTCATAGATTAATGGGTTGCTGAGTTGACAGCACTGCATTTAGTGGCCATTCTCTTTGAGGTAGGAATTGTTGTTTCAATATATGTGAATTCTCACATGAATATGTATCATAGTATATGTGATTAGTCAATATCTGCAGCAGTTTTGTCCGTAAGAAGTACCAACAAATATTTTTTTATGCCGCCCAAGTGCCATCTCACATCAGACTGTTTACTGTGTTCAAAGTAACTGCAGGAAATATGAAAACTGACCTCTTGCTTAAGTAGGCCATGTAGTGTAATAAGAGTCAAACAAATCCTAGCCTGCATGCAGCTGAAATAAACAAAAAGTAATTTTGCATGAGTAATGTCAGAAGTGTATCTCCGTGTAATCAAGTCTTAAGCTTCTCCCAGTTTCCCCTGGGAGCTATACTAACTTTCAAATTAGATATTTTATCAGAGCCTAACCACAGATAGAAATGTGTTTATGGGAGGCAACACTAATGTCTTTCCAATAAATATTATTTTTCCTGCTGCGATTTTGGACCTCAGTATTGAACAGTATTTGCTGAACCAGCTTTCCCATGTTCTTACACTTTAAATATCTCTTTGTAATACAAATGTGTCAACTGTCTGCTTTTATCAATAAGACAGTTTTGATATACTTAAGGCTATGTATTTTTGTATTTCTTTGTATGGCTATTACTGCATAATGTCCAATGACAATTCAAGTACTCACAACATCCTAAATTCTGCTGTGACACTTGGATTTGTGAATGGTGAGTCAGCTCACTTTTGTAGGCTCCTCTTTTAAGCTGAATGAAAGCCTTTTTCAGAAACTTTATTGGATAAAAGCACCAAAAAATAGTGCTGGGTTTCGATGGCTGGTTCTATTTTGGGTCTGGTTCCAGAATCTTCTTTCTAGGAGTTATGGGTTCCTTCATGTGAACACAATGTTAGAGCTATGTTGGTTATTTCATTTGAGAGATTTCTGTATTTCTGTTGTAGTCTGTGCTCTTTGAATTATTTGAATCTAAATCTGATGGCACTGGTGGGTTGTTTGACAATGTTGGCTGGCCACTCTCAATCAAAACACTATGACAGTCCCGATGAAGCAAATTTGCTATGTTTTTGATTGTTAAACTCTTAATAAATAATAACAAAGAACTTAAACTTTGATTGGGTGGGGTGGTAATGGTGCAGTGGATGAGACACATGCCTTTGGTGTGAGCTGGGTTCAATTACCACTGTGACCCATCCACGATTGTGTCCCTGGGCAAGACACTTAACCCATCGTTTACGCAGCATTTTTACGCTGTTACGCAGCTCCAGAAGCGTGCAACTTCTGACATGTAGAGCAATTGTAAGTCACTTTAGTTAAAGCGTCAGCTAAATGAATAAATGTAATGTAATGTAATTGATTGTTGTTATTTCAGGAGATTTAAGCTCCAGCTATCTCTTAACAAATCTTCTCTGTCTTCCGTTTGTCTGTAGCAAATTATAAAATATGTAATATGTCCAGCAAAGCTTGAATTTTAGTTCTATGAATTACAATTTCAAAGTTGTATTTTTTAAAAATTAATTTATCTTTGATTTTTGTTACACATTGCTGAAAACTAGAACTTGAAAACTAAATTAGATGTGGAAAGAAATTCAAAGTAAACCATAAGGCTGTAATATTTTTCAACTATATATAATATTTAACAACTACAGTGCAGACTTGCAGAGTTTTCGCTCATCAAATAAAATCAGTCAATCAAAAGGATTCAGATTCTTTAATCTATGCTTTAGATTTTAAAAAATGCTGTTGAACCACATCCTTACCACCACAAAGGCACCACATTTTTATTGTTTCTCCCATGTTTGTTTAGTATCCCCAGCCTAATGTAGGATCCAAACATATTTAGTGAAACTGAAACATCTCTGTAAGAAACACTGCAGAATCCCATGACCCCGGCCATCACTAAATCCCAGCGTGCTCAAGCCTGAGCAAGCATCTCATGTTGACAGCTTCATCCACTTTTCATGCAGTTCCCTCCCATCTTTTCCTCTTTCCTGGGCAAAATAAATAAATAAAACCCCTCCCCTTCGGAAACACGAGGGTTGCCAGGCAACCAGAGCGAGAGAGGCCTCAGAGAAGAAGTGAGGGATCAGCAGTCGCTACCCCTCAGGAACCTGCACTGATGCTAGGCTAAGGAGGCACACACTGACACACTATAATTACACACAAACACACACACACCATCTAGCCTATATATGTGTTCCACGCACTAAAGGCTGTAATAAAAAGACTGCAGCTCCATATGGCTCAAACTAAAAGACTTGCAGAGCAGTTACTTTACCGCGTAGCCATTAACATCAGCTGAAATCAGACTGTCAAACGTGTTTTCCTTTGAGAGCATGTTTGGGTCAGAGTAGAGCCTAGGCTAAGAACGACAGCAGGCGGCAAAGACTCCTGTCCCGTTGCCTTTCCCCCCCATCTGCGAGCTTCCAGCTGGAGTAAGTGCTTCGGTAAGTGCGAAGAAAAGACACACAACACTCACTAAAAATATTCCAACTGTGAAATATTCATCACATCATGACTGAATATTCTTAAGACCGTGGCATTTTAGCTCCCCGGTATGTGAGCTTTCAAGTGCACCACAGCCTCCTCTCCGATATCCAGCAAGCAGGGAGGTGTCAAGAGGCAATCTGAAGGAACAGGGAGGCGGAAAACAGGGTCAAACAGGAAGCAGCAAGGAGTTCAGAGGCAGAGCTCGACTCTGGGGATCTGAACGACCTGAGAGAATCTGAAGTGACAACAGACATACTGGAAGTATAATAACATGTTAACAGGAACTTTAGCTTTAACCCAGAAGCCCTCACTATACCTATTATACCCCATTCGATGTATTTGCAGCTGTAGTTTAGGAAGAGAAGAAGACAGCGTAAACTGCGCTTGTAGAGTAGAGAAGCACACTTGTCTAAACAAACCCATCCAGGAGGAAATGGTGTTTGTGGCAACTTGGGTTACATGGGTTTTCTACAAAATAATCACAAAAATGTCAGTGTTCATTACTCACATGTTGAAATTAAATCTGCTCCACAAAATATGTTTTTTTAACAAAGGATCAAATTACTGTGTGTAATGTAAAAGGGGTTGCTCGTAGTAACAAGGCCTCAGACAGTTAATACCAGCAGTGCCGCTCAGTTCTCTGGAACATTTTAGAATTTTTTAGCTCCTTGTTTTGCTTTTACTCTCACAGCTCTCATCAGTGTTGTACGGAGCCTCCAGACGGTCATGGTCACTAGCGGATAAGTCCGTCGGGAGAGTAGGGACATTTCCCAGTGGCCTGAGACCCGTTTGGTCTGCTGTTAATTGTCAACCTGACCAGTGGCGGCGATAATATGGCAAGCTTTTTATATAGCCTAATGTAGCAAGCAGGACAATCGGCGAATCCACTGTGCCTGCGTTATCTCTCTCTCTCTGTTTCTCTGTCTGTGTTTCAGCATTTGTGTGTGACTATAAAAACTTTTCAGACAGGACCCTCCTCTTGCCTAGTTGTTTGGATCCGCGGGGTCTCACTCTGCTCCCCATGTGAACAGACAAACAAACAGACAAGGACTCTGTGAGGAAACACTGCTCTATAGGAAGTAACCATGGCAATGGCTTCTGTGCGCTACTGAATCTCTGCAACAGTTTGACCAGGCCTGTAGGAAACATTAATATAGGTTATCTCGTAGAAAATATTGAAAGATAGATGTGTTTGTTTTTGTGCTGTTTGCTTTATGGTCACTGGTGACTGAACATTGTAATCATTAGTTTTTTTTATAGGTTTTAGGAGTGCTTTTTGAACTTTTGCATTGTAGGCCTACTTACTTTCATTGTTGTAGGTTATGTTCAAGTTCAGTGAACATGGGTGTGTGTGGCGTGTTTTGATATGATTGACGCTTATAGGCTATATAAAGATAAAATTTCAATATCTGAGCAAACTCTGTATATCTCATTCTGTTCTTTAAAAGTGTAGCCTATGCTTATTTATGGTGTCTAGCAGTGATTAGTGTAGCTAGCCTTTGCTAGTTTTTAATGGTGCACCCATAGATATAGCATAGTGGCAAAGACTACATCTGGTTTACTACCCATTACTTCAATAAATAGGGTTAATCCAAAAATAATTGGCAGTTTGGTGTCTTTTGTGAACAGGTTGGCCTGTGATGGAGTCAAATTCCCGGGCCTGAATTATTGTGATAGTCCACCACTGTAGTTTGACAACTACTTTTGCTTTCCCTCGCAATATGTTTTGTTTGTGTCACCTCACAATATTTTGTGTTCACTCGCCATATGTATTGAATTCTCTCACTATAGTTTCACGTTACCTCGCAATTATTTTCTTCTTTCATTTCTTCAGTGCCATAACTGTGTCTAATTCCGCTCAGCTGCTCCCAGCGCAATGCCCCATATGGATCAGCTTATTGAATTTGACTGGGCATTACCTATGCTGATATAGCAATACTGGTCAATATGTAATAAATCAAACTGGACCAGGCACCATGGTGGGTTCTGTGATAGCCCCAGAAGAGAGAAAAGAGAGCCGGTATAGGAGCCATGCTGGCAGAGCTTGGACTTAAGGCCGCTCCTGGGTACTGTCCGGCCTGGACAAAATGGGACTCAGGCTGCCAAGCAGCGGGAAATCAGACATTGTTGTGCCCACATCTTTACAGAGACCAGCTGCATTAATATCCCCGATCCAGCACTTGCCGGGAGCACCGTGTTCTGAGCTGTCAGAGCACAGGACTCCATGAGAGGAGGAAGACTTTGCGTTTACGTCAATGATGCTAAGTGCTCAAACGCAGTCAAAGTGGATGGATAGTATTTCCCAAATGTCAGACTTTTAATGTGAAAACCATATTATCATCACTGTGCTGGTGCTGCCGTTTACATTCTCCTAGAGGAAAAAAAAAATTACAGCATGAGCTATTTCCTGGGTGTATAAATAACTGTAACTGGGGATGGTGATGTCACAATGAGACTATAACATTGGTGTGAGAGACCTGGGTTCAATCCCCCACTGTGACCCATCCACCATTGTGTACCTAAGCAAGACACTTAACCCCTCGTTGCTCCAGAGGCGTGCGACCTCTGACATACATAGCAATTGTAAGTCGCTTTGGATAAAAGCGTCAGCTAAATGAATAAATGTAAATATAGACCTATTGTTCTATATTATTAATTTTATATGTTACCCTATTCTAGTATACATTTATTATCTGTTAAGTTCTATATGTGTAGTATAAAGGAACGACAAACTTTCATTTTGTTGTACAACTTGTTTTGGGCTATAATGTATTATGTGATCATATTTTGATCTTTTCAGAAAGCACTGCTCAATATTTCACCTTATCTATTTCATATTACTTCCTGAATGATAAATAAACCACCTTGATACCGTGAAAGTTGATATCTGTGCAGTTGTCCTGAGTATAGTAACAGTAGCCTACTATTATTAATTTTATCAGATGCATCAGGAATAATCAAAATGGCTCTCCCAGATTTCCTTCCTTTTCATATACTTGCTGGTTATTATTTACTGAGAGATGTGCATCTGAGCATCATTGCCCAGTATGCCCAGCTGCAAAACTCAACATTTTGTATTCTGTATTAAATCAGTAGTCCATATCTTTTCATCTTGTATTTGTCCAGAGTTGTAACCTTGACTGAGAGACTAGATAATCATTGTCTTGTTTTAAAATGAGACTGAAAATGAGTCTGGACTGGCCCCCAGAGAGTTTGCTGCTGAAAAGCTTGGATTACATTTTGTACATGTGGATATAAGCGCATTTTTATAAACATAGATAGTTGTTTTTCACTCTCACTTTTGTCCGGCACTATGTCACAGAACACAGCACTGGAAGTGGCTTGCAAGTAAGAGACAGACCAAGAGATCCAGTGTTCAGCTAGGTTAGAAAGACAGACTAGAGAGAGATGGGTCTTGTCCAGAAGTGCGGGTGCGTAAGAAAAAAGTCACGGTACACCAAAGAGTAAAATGTAACAATGAGTACCGGCCCACTTCAAGCACTGTTAATTTTAATCCACTGATTACATAACCATACCTATCAAGCAGTGGTACTATGTCAGCATAGGTTATGCCCAGTTCAAGGTAAAATTCAATGAGCTGATCCATACTGGGGCACTGGGAACAGCTGAGCAGAAATAGACAGCTATGGCTCAGGAAGGAATGAAAGAAGAAAAGTATCGCGAGAGAACTCAAAACATTGCGAGGGAATTAGTCTTAAAAAATGTTCTCACCATGACCCGTCTACATTTGCCATACTAATGTTCTAAGGTTAGTTTAATATACCAGTTATGTTGGCACAAGTGGCTGAAAATGTATAAATGCAGGTTTGGACATGAGAAACATATTTATTTGGCTGTGTGCAGATTCATTGGCCAGTTTATTATAACTGAGCCAATAATCTGCATGCTAATAATCTCAACCCTCCTCACTGAATCTTCTGTGTTTTCTTGAAATCTTGGTTCTTCCTGTCTTTCTTATTTAACCCTTATTATTATTGCTAGGTTGTTGTGGTTAATACTGAATATTGAGAATAATTCACTATTTGTTCTATAACGTGAGGTATATACTCTCTTAAAGAACAAAACAAATGGTCAGTTTGATAGTATTATGACTCAAGAGTCATAATACTGTACAACTGATTATATGCTGAAGCAGACAAACCTCAAACTTTACAGTAATGGAGTGCTTAAAGCTAAGCTAAAATAAACTGTTAACTCCATATAGACATACTGGCCACTATAAAAGGATAAAAGGTAAAACTCTAAATCTAGTTTGTAATCTAGCTTAAGTCAGGGTTTCTCAACATTTGCTGACTTGTAAACCCAGCAGTTTAGTGGTCTTGTGGTTTTTAACACCACTTACGCTAATTCTACAAATCTCCAGTGACCCAGTCTGCATATCATGCAATCCCATGTGTTCTGATCCCCAAGGTTGAGAAACTTTACTTGAAGTTAATATATGTGGTCGTAAAACTGCAGCTACCCAGAACAACAGGTGCAAAATCAACAAAGTAAAACACATACGAACATCCACTCTCACACACACGCACACACACACACACACATACACACACACAAACACACAGATACACAGGCCCCTCTGTCCGAGAGCCCGGATAGAGCGGGTGCTTTGATATGATGCCCACTGCATCTCCAATTCTATGCACCGCTCTGCCTTTCCCCTCTGTGCTCTCCCCATCTTTCTCTGTCATGCCCACCCTTCCCCTTGCACACTCCCTCATTTCCTTCCCCATCTTAGCCTCTTCAGCCTTTCTTTCATTTTGCTTCGTGCCACCCCAATACTGATTCCATGTCCCTGCTCTCTCTTCTCACTCTCTCTCTTTCTCTCTGCTCAGGGCCATAAAACACGAGTGGAAGCTTGTGTGTGTGTGCGCAAGTGCCACATGCATATGCACCTCGTTATGTGTCTAAATGTTTGTGAGAGGCATACAGGATGCAGATCGGGCATCTGTGTGTGTGCATGGTTTCCCATCTTATGACATGTGCTGTGACTCCAACACGATCAGATCTGGTTTCCATGACTACCGATGCCCCACTTAATGTTGCTGCTCCAGAGTTTGTGTGTCTGTGCATGTGTGTCAGTGTGTACATACTGTACATGCATACCATATATTTCAGTGAATATGTGCCTTCCTTTGAGTGCACATATGTCTGTGTGCATCCACATGCAGCATGCATCTCTGCATTTCTTTGTGTTTTATGAAGAGGATTCCTCTGTGTGTGTATGTGAGTGAGTGTGTGTGTGTGTGTTTCCTCACAATAAGGCATGCAGTTTAATCTTTAATGCAGCTGAAACTACAACAAGTACAAAGAGCCAGGGGAGGTGTGTTTTCCAGCAGACTTCTTTACCATGTCAGCAGGACACTAAATCGGGGGACACAGTATGGATTGATAGTGAGCATGGTTCTCTACACCCAAGGACACTCAAACAACCAAATAACCTCCAGAGGATTCTTTCAACAAAGCATTTCCTGCACTAATGTCAGGTCTCATTTTCCATGCCGTACCACTGCTATGCATTTATATGTTAAAATGTTCAACAGATAATACATTGAGATCTCAGTCATTCACAGCCCCTTGCACTGACTGAAATGTCAAACATGACCTTTCTTTTAAGATTTTCTGTGTCGATACATTAAGACACAAAGAGGAAACAGAGAGATTAGTACAGGAAAAGTCACCTGCCTTATTCATTTCCCTGTCACTGTATGCATCAGCAGGCTGCCGATACCGTGCGCCTGAAAGCACAGGGTGATCTTATGAGAATACACAGCAGCAAGAGCTGAGATGAAGTCCATTTTTCTTTGGTGCCATAACTGTTAAAGCACAGATCCACATATGCGTCATACTTTACACATCAATTGCGTCTGCACATACCCTAGCAGATACATACTCTCACACACACACACACACATACATAGAGGAAACTCCTCCGGTGTGGGTGTTCAAATCAAAACAAACGCTGATGAGTCATCTTTCTGCGAGCCTCACCAGTGTTCTGCTGCTGGAGCAGTCCCTCTAAAGCTACAGTACAGGCTGCTTGGCCTGGTGGCTAGCTGTGTCAGGTTTTCTTGATAGGATTGCAGAGTATCCCGTCTCTCTGTCCCATATTCTCTCATATGACAGGAGGAAAAGGAGCTGCTGTTCACAAGTCCTGGACAAAGCTTGTAATTTTACCGCTTTCTCTGTGCTGGGTAAGGATGGATTCCTAAAAAGCTGAGTCCTAAATTTGGTCCTCTGATAAAAGTCATGAAACCTAATACTAATACTTTGTCATTCAAACTGTCTAACTCCAAGTCGATGATCTCACAAGGCCAACCTAAATGCAAATGTAGCTATTTCAAAGGTGGTAAGATCGATAGTAAAAAAAACATAATTTACAATATCCACTGGTGAAAAATAAGTACATTTATGTCATGTACTTGAGTACAATTTTGAGGTACTTAACGTAAGCATTAGCATTTTTAGTTTCTACTCCACTACATTTTAGAGGGACATTTTGACATTTTTATTCCAAAACATTTGTCTGACAGCTATACTTACTAGTTGCTTTGCAGACTAATATTTTACATACATTACATTTTACTATTTTATAAAATGTAATTTAACAGATTAAACTACCCAGTAGTATGAAAAGTAGCTAAAATTAGCTCAGCTTCAACCAGCTAAAAATAATGCACCAGCATTAGTAAAGAAAAACTATTGCTACTACTACTTAAACATGTAGTAAAAGGAATGTTTCAGAATTTTAATCAAATTAAAAACAAGAAGGTGTAAGATCTTTGGCCTGTTAATGCACTTTTTATGAATGAAAAAAAGTTCATACAATAAACTGAGTCCTTTCAAACTAATGTGTCATTTATGATCAGCAATAATTAACATTTTAGGGAAGATTTGAAAACTTGAAAACTTTATTTCAAAGCAGTAAGCTTTAACTTTATTTCGAAGCAGTAAAATATTGAAAATATTTAAATTTCTATATATAACATTGATAATATTTTGAGAGTTTTGTGGTTAGTGCACGTAATTCAGGGGCGCCCCCATGACTTGGGGACCATGGGCCGCAACATCCTCAGTTCAGGTCCTTTGTTGCATGTAACTCTTTCCCATTTTCTGTCATCTCTCTAATGGTGCTGTCCAGCCCTATATGTCCCCAATAATTATAATAATAACAAAATTAGTACACACAATTCAGATAGTGGTAAGTTATGTTGCTACAATTAGCCGTTGTGCACAGTCAAAAAGTCCAATGCCCTCACCAGCTACTGAGAAATAATATAAAAAGCAATTTGTCTCAGAGATGTAGGTGAGGACAAATGTTTGCTATCAGCACCTATGAGTCTTATATCTGTGTACATTAAAAGTACTTTTTGACTACAGTACTACAGTTCTCAATGTCACTGCTCCCTAGAAATGCACAAGACTAGACAGATAAGTGTTAGAGAGATGAAGAGCTTCCAGAAAAAGAGGCCAAATCAAAGCCCCTGTAAGCATACAGATTAATACTTTCGCCTTTTACTTTATTCATAAGAAAATAAGATCTGAGCATAAGCCTGCCACTGAGGGTCTGTGTTTGAAACCCCAAAGGAAGGAGGAGGGGGCTTCACAGGAGCAGGGACAACGCTGGGAGATGTTGGCGAATGTCTATGAAAACAGATCTCTGACCCCCAGCTCTTTATTTGGAAGAGGCCAGGAGGCTGTTTCAAAGAACACATATAGGAGACCAAGAGTGGAGCAATAACAAGAGAGAGAAACAGCATTACTTCAAGAGTTTTGTGCGACAGTGTTCAGTTTTCTTTGTCTTTACTTTACAAACATAAAATGTTGGCTCAGTGTATTAGATTATTGGAGACCTACAAATAATAGCGAGAGTCAAAATATTTAAATGTTATCATTCTGTTTTATCAGATTCAGCTCATAGGTTTAAATCACTTTCTTAATGCTCACACCTAACACTCCTGGAGCCTATAAGAGAAGGGTGAATCATTGGTTTACTTTGGGTGGAATCAGTGCCACATGCAAGGTTTATTTTAGCACATGGTTTCTTGGGTCTGACTTAACTTGACTCATACACTCCAAACTGGCAGCATATTTTTAAACAGGATAGTGTAATTAACACCACACTTGGCATGTTTCTGTCATGGCAAGTTCTCTCCTTAAAAGCTCTGATCACTTCTATCTGTCTTGCTTGCTTATACGTTTTGAAATCCTGATAAGTCAGTTACACTGTGTATGTGTGTGTGTGTGTGTGTGTGTGTGTGTGTGTGTGTGTGTGTGTGTGTGTGTGTGTGTGTGTGTGTGTGTG
>JAPMOB010043049.1:0-28189 GCA_029875015.1 Lepomis gibbosus | reverse complement strand
GCTGTTTCTGGACGGAATCCAGCTATAAAAACCCAACTAGATTGCGGACCCGGTACCGGGGGCGCTCGGTAGGAGTGTGTTCTCTCAAATTAATTTTTACATTTTGATTGTTGATTTTGCTGCGGCTAATCATTAAGGCGATTCTGCTCTTTGTTGTTCCACACATAAATATGTAAAAGTTAGATGCATCCTCCAAAATATATATATGTGGCTGCTTTTGGCAGTGTATATATTGCTGCTCATTATTAAACAGGTCTCGTGCTCAAACTTGTGTCTCTGAACCACTGACAGCCGCAGAATGACATGCTGACTAGCAGTTTGTCTTACGCCTGGTAGTCTATAAGGGTTAAGGCACTAACCATGAATCACAATGTCAGGCCAGGCCCTTGTTGCTTGTCGTTCCCCATCTCTCTCTTCATCAATTTCTTTTCCTGTTTGGCTATTAGTTATTTAATAAAAGCAGAAAATGTTATATTTTTCATCCAGAAACACATTAAACTGATGTTATCCTGGTCAGATCGTCCATTACAAGCAGCTGGGTTGAACAGTTGCTGGAAAAATGTGCAGGTGGTTTTGTGTCACAGGTTTATCCCAGAGTCTCCAAGGTGGCTCATCTCTCAGAACAATTCTTCAAAAGCTCTGGAGATCGTTGAAGCTATGGCCAAGGAGAACAAGAAGAAACTCTCTAAGAAAGTTGAGGTGATTTAGACTCTGCAGTTGATGTAACATCTAAATTCTCCTAAAAGTAAACAACTACTTATTTTCAGTATCATTATGTGTCATTTCATGATCTGCTATGTCAAATCATTTGTACGTAAGGTCTTCATTTAATGTCATAACTGATTATTGAACATGACTCATGACTGTTTATTTCAGATGCTGAGTGATAATGAGGGTGACTCCACTTCTGCCTCCCTGCTGGACCTGATCAGAACTCCAAATATGAGAAAACACACTTTCATCCTCATGTTCAACTGGTGGGACTCATCGAAAATCACAGATTTGTTGGCCAAGCAAACCCCCAAATACTGATTCTTCTTGTTCCCATCTCTGCAGGTTCACCAGCGCTGTGGTTTATCAAGGCCTCATCATGCGTGTGGGGATAACAAGAGGAAATATCTACATTGACTTCCTCATCTCTGGTCTAGTGGAGTTCCCTGCTGCCTTCCTCATCCTCTTCACCATTGAACGTATCGGCCGCCGCCTACCCTTCGCCTCTGCCAACATTGTAGCTGGAGCCTCCTGCTTGATCACAGCCTTCATTCCTGACAGTGAGAAGAACTTCTTGTTCTTAGACCGTGTCATTTAGGCTTTTACTTACTTCACCGTACCCCTGGAGTTCGTTTTCTTTACTTATTTAGTATTTCATCGACAAGGATTGTTATAACTCATAATATTTTTGTTTTGTTTTTATTTTGTCATAGATATCAGTGGTTTCTAAAACATTTTACACATCAAAGTCTGTTAAGTGTGTGAAAAAAAGTTGTATAGGGTGGTGATGGAACAGTGGATAAGACATGTGCCTTTGGTGTGAGAGACCCGGGTTCAATTCCCTACTGTGACAATGTGTCCCTGAGCAAGACACTTAACCCCTAGTTGCTCTGGAGGCGTGCGACCTCTGACATAAATAGCAAGTAAGTCGCTTTGGATAAAAGCGTCAGCTAAATGTGTAAAGCCTTTTTCGGCAGAGCTGTGAGAAATCTGATAAACTGCCATGTTTATTCAGGCTGAAGACTTCGTTTGAAATTTGAAAAATAGCAATAAAAAACAAAACAAAATCAGGGGATGTGTCGTCAGGAAGAAGTGAGCTTACAGGACTTCTGTAGCCCGCTCCTCATCTCTGTTTGAGGTTAGCAGCTCAACGTAACATCAGCCGTTAGACCCAAATGTTCAATTGGACTGCCAGAGGTCGGGTTGAATTGTGGGTAATGTAGGCATGATGTTTTGACAAGGAAGAAGAAGAAAGAAGAAGTCTACTAGAAATCTCTGATATCTCTGATTCTCCTGCGTCGATTTTGATACAACAAAATGAAGTCTGTCCAGTTTCATCTACCAGAGAGTGACAAGAAAAATTGCCTGACATATTCAAGATCTCTCAAGGAATCAAGGAAATTCCCTGACTTTGTCTGAATTTGATGATACTCGATCAACTAATTCAATCCATTAAATCTACAGTAATTAGTTTGTAAGAAAAACGAGAAACAAGAAAATTAATTATAATCTTTAAGGCGTGATGTCCCATTCTTATTGATACAAGAATCACGAGAAAGACCTTCTGTATCATAGGTTTGTCTTAGCTTTCTAAATATGCACACAGTTTTATAAGTGTGTAATTGATTCTGTGCCTCAGGCATGTTCTGGTTTAAGACGGTGGTGGCCTGCATCGGTCGGCTCGGTATCACCATGGCCTTTGAGATGGTGGTGTTTGTTAACACCGAGCTCTACCCAACATTTGTCAGGTGAGGTCAGAATGATCATCTCTATGACACATTATCTCTAAAATATAACTGCAAAATGTAATGGTTAATTGGATTAACTGCACAAAGGAACCTGGGAGTGTCAGTTTGTTCGACTCTGTGTGATGTTGGAGGCATCGTATCTCCGTTCCTGCTCTACAGACTGGCTGTCATCTGGCAGGAGCTGCCACTCATCATCTTTGGTGGGTTTCTGCTATGTTTTTAAGGAATGCTCTCACAGTGTTAAAGCTGCTGTACACTGGTGGCACAAGAAATCGTTCTGGGCATGTAATTAGTCCATTGCTGTATTCAAGTGTGGAGGATAGGATTAAGATGTAATTGATGCAGCTTACAGGAATACCCCTATAGAAAATGATTAAAAATCTTCAGCTGACAATACGTTTAGGGTTTTTTTTGTTTTCATTATTCACCTTTTGTGTGAAGATGTCCAACCGGTAACCACCAGGAAAGAGGAACAGCAGCAGGTGATGTGACTCTCTTACCTGTTGCAGTGCGACATATTGAGATAAAACCACAAAATCTTTGTTTTAATATTGACTACAGAAGCCCCTAAGTTTGTACCAGCGCTGTGATTCAGTCAGTGTTCTCCACATTGTGTTTCATACACAGGGGCAGTCGCGCTTATAGCTGGAGGTTTGGTGTTACTGCTACCTGAAACCAGAGGAGTTCCTCTCCCTGAGACCATTGATGATATTGAGTTTCCTAATAGGTGAGATATTGCTCCCAATTACCATCATATAAAAACGCTGTAATTCAAATTGTATTCAAAAAGTAATGTGGAATATTTTAGTGTTGGGTAGTTTCATATATAGCAACATGTCATAAGCTAATCAGATGTTTTGTGTGTTAGCTGTTAAATGTTATGTTGTAAAAACTGCAATAGTTTTCACTGAAGTTAGAGTAGAAGAGTAGTACCTCAGAATTGTACTGAAGTACATGTATGTGTAAATGTATGGAGTTGTTTTCATCCCTACCAAAACATGTTTATTATAGTTGCCATTTAATAAAATAACTGATGCCTAACTTTGGAGTAAAATTGCAAAGGAAATGTCAATTTGAATGTGAGACAGATTATCTGAATGTAATGATTGATTCACTTGAGTCAGATTTAAATTCTTAATGTAATCTTAATGCAGGAAGTATGTTTATTTATCATTAATGGAATATGTATATTCTTGATCCCAGGAAAAAGGAGGATGAAGTGGAGAACCAACAAATGAACAAACCTGACCTGACAAACAAGGAAACAACAACTGTGTGATCGTCTTTGTGTGCATGCATGTGTGTGTAGATTTTCCTCACTGTGATACAATATACTGCCCTCTACTAACAAGGATGTAAGTTTTTAAATACATTTTCTATAAAGCATAACTTACGCATGTCCTTTGATTTAAGTTTGATTTTTCAGCACAGAAGAACACACTAAGAAAACACACCTTTACATCCCAATACCAGGAATATGATCTCTTTATTGTGTTTCCACCACAGGAAATTGAGATAATACTTGGCTACAAACTTAAGTAGTCATGTTGGAGCAGAACAGTACACACATGTTAAAGTAAAGTACAATAAACAGTCACTTTCTACAAGGGGTCACATTTGAAGCGACTGTATTTGTTCGAGGTGGATAGTTTTCAATTAGCTTTGATTGTTGTGTCGATCCAGTCGACAAACTTGGAGACTCTGGCGTAGACGCCGGGTTTCATGGCATTGGCGCATCCCAGACCCCATGATGTCACACCCTGCAGGATATAGCTGTTCTGGGAATTACACACCAAGGGACCACCACTGTCACCCTGCAGTGAGGACAAAAATAAATGGTTTTCAGTTCAACTGGTGCAAAAAAAAAGACTGGAAAAGAACCCCAACAAAATAGGTGGGAAGAACAGTTTTAGGTAATTGAACTACAAGTGATCTACAAGTGGAAAACAGATTTAGGTCAATTATGTACAAAAAATTCTTAATATTTATCAAAAATTATATTTAACCTGGGTCTTACATTTCACTTCTGACAAATCAAAACTAATAGTTTGGACATTTGCATAACAAACAGCTGAGCTCTGTGATGCAGCAACGTTGAGTCCATCACGTTTTAAACAAGTCTTACCTGAATTAAGCAACGCATTTAATAATATTTGGAAGTGAAAACAAATATTAACATCTTTACCCAAACTGCTTGCTACAAAATTTGACTTTACAGAGAGCTTTACCTGTTTCATAGCGTGTGGGCACAGTTATTTTTGAAACTGTGGTAGGCAGCTTTGGGGAAACTAGTAAGAGACAGCTAGATTCTGAAAGTATCCAACCAAAAAGAATCCCACCTCCCTCCAAAGCCACTTTTCATGCACACTCAGTGTCATTTTCAAACTTGTAGTCTTCAGCCCCACCTAATGAATCAGTTTGAGGAGCTCCCTCAAGCCACAAAAGGCTCTAAACTCTCTTAAAGATGAATTAATTATTTTTTTATGAATTAATCATTGCAAACTTTGGTCTTCATATTTGTTAAATTACATGTTAGCATGTACACAACATTTTTGCACGTTCAGCTTTCTTTGCAGGAAGCTAAATTATTTTACAGACCCATAAAAAAAGACATTGTGATGAACAGCCATGTATAACACTATAGTTTTCTAAGATGTTCTCCAGCTTCCATAGTTCTTTGGATTTCCCATACCTGGCAGCTGTCTGTTCCTCCTTCGATATTTCCAGCACACATCTCATGGTCTTTGACTCTGCCGTTCAGGTACGATGGACGATTACAGATCTTGTTCTCAATCACAGGGAAACCAGCCTCCTTCAGGACGCCATCTCCTCCGGTACCTGCAACACACCTCACCGCCGTTATCCACGTCCTCTTCCTCATCTTTCACGCGTGGTCATTACCAGCATCATTACAGCATTCATCCCAAATTGGGAATGTTTATGAAGGTGTTGTTCTACAGTTTGTAATGTAATTAAATTTCCATTTGGGAGTTTTTTTACAGACATAAAGATGAATGTGTTTACGTGTTCTACACATTCAGTGTATTAGATTCAGTGTGTTTGTGTATGTCAAATATTCCATTGTACCAAAGCATATTTTACTTGTAAGGTCCTTATTAGCATAATGCCTTCCTCAAACCTGAACTTTAACCCCAACCTAACCAAAACCAGATCTTAATTTTGAAAAAAACACAAACACAAATGGGTCCTCACAAGCATAGCAGCAAAAGAGCGCATGCACACGCGTGATGTACCTTGAGTTTCACCCCATCCAGTAACATAACACTCGGTTCCACTGGGAACAATGTAGTCCTTCTCTGGCAAACAAGCTGGCAGGACTTTGTCATTTATTAGTGCAGGGCTGAAAACACACAAGAAACACACACAGGAACGTCAGTGGGGATTGATTATTATTTGGAATTGATTAATAATTTAATCTATAAAACATCAAACCTAATGACAAATGTCCTCAAAGTGATATTATGTTTGAACATTTTATAAATACAAATAATTTTAATGTTGTTCCATAAAAGTTACTGAAAAGCTGTGATCGGATGAATAAATGACAATGATTCATACTGATAATTAAATGACGCTTGCTACGTCCCACACTCATTAAAAGTACAAAGGTATTAACAAGGTATTAATTAAAGTATCAAAAGTAACAACGAACATGTAGTATGGTTAATTTCACAATATTTTAATATATTATTAGATTATCACACTGCTGCATTAATGTTTTCATCATGTCAGTGTTACTTTAGATACTTCTGAGTAGCTTGTGAATAACTGTATTGGAGTAAAACGTGTATTTGAATTGTAGTGGAGTAGAAAATGGAAACTCTCAATTGAAGTTCTTAATAAAATTGCACCTAAGTACTTGGGTAAATACTTTACTTTAATTTCCACCACTGAGTAGCAACAGTGAGTAAAGTACTTCTCATCAGTAAAATTATGATTACTACTACTTGTATTAGTAGTAGGTTGATCAGTCCAGTACTCACCTCTGCAGTTTGAGCAGAGCGATGTCGGCGCCGTTGGGTCCCAGAATCAGTTTCTCCAGGTTCCTTTCTTGTTTTGACGGCTCGTTGGCTCTCTCTGTGTGGATACCCAGGAGGACCTTGTAGGCTGAAGGCCGTTTGGACCTACAGTACACAAAACATTTGTAAACATGTAGTTGCGTTATTACAGGATTTGGTCAAGAGATGTTTTTTATAGTCTTACTGACCTCTCCAGGCAGTGCGCAGCAGTAAGAACCCACTGAGGGTCAATCAAAGTTCCTCCACAAAAGTGAGTTCCTGTGCTGGTGATAAGAGAGACAGAAATATATTAAAGGAGGACACATTCAATACCACCATCTTTTTAAATATCAGAAAGTATTTAAAAATGTACAGGTAAACCTCTTGAAATGCGGCATATTGTTTTCAAGGGGGTTACAAAAACATGGACATAAACATACATTAAAAGTAAAAATAATGAATAAATTAAGAATACAATCCATGTAAAACACATCAGCCAGAGTCCACTTCTACTTTAACGTTTAAATATTTCTACAAGTGCATGAAACTAATCTGGAAAATACAGTTTTCTTTACACACAAGTGTGTATTAATTTTGATTATGTTCAAATCTATTTTCTATATTTTTCTGAATATTAAAGCCGTAATGTAACTGAAAGTGTTTCTATTATTAAAAAGACTGTTGAATCAACCTGAAGCTGAAACAGTCCACCGGTCTAGATTCCAGAGTTATATTGTCCTATGAATTAATTAGCCATGTTTTTTCACCCTATTAAACTCATGAACCAAAAAAGACATTCCTTTTGTAGCAAAATCATAATTGTGATAAAATGGAAAGTAATGTTTTCACTGGGTTTTGAATTTTGGGGCATGATCCTAATTTTGATTTTGACAATGATAATAAAGGGTTAGTGAAATAACTGTTTTATTTTGCAGATTAAAATCAATGGTGACTACTCAGTATTTGAATACCAGACTTCCATTGTCAAAATACCATCTATTAGCATCTTCAGGTCACAGAGGTAACCATCTGTTTCTTTAAAAGCTAATTAACCAGCAACTGAAAAAACCAGAAGGTCATTTAAAAACATTCACCACTGTTCTGAATCCTTAAATACTCTTAAATAAATTAATAAAAATATTCTGTCTGCTGTGTGATAAAATAAAGAATTTTAATCTGTTTCTCAAGTTGTGACTGTGTTTTTTTTTTCAAACATCGCCGGTTAATTATCTTTTAAAGGAACTGATGGTTACCTCTGTGACCTGAATGTCTGCTAATACTTGAGCGGTACAGACTGGGGATGGGTAATTGTTTGCCTTAATACAAAAATGCTGTTGTCTTTTAAAACCTCTATCACTTTAATGTCATATTTTATTAAAATCATAACTTAGTATTGTTCTACTCACTTGGTCCGGAGGCTGATTTGCCAGGGCCATGAGTAAGCTTTAGACTCGCAGCCTCCCACAATCCGACTAAAACAGCGCCTTGGTTTGTTGACTGGGTTTCCACACTTCAGTCCAGCTAAAAAGAAACATAAACATTGAATCAGTTGGTGTCAGTTAACGAGACCTTTAACGAGTTTACAGCCTTGCAAGCAGCCTGTGAGGCTTGTGCTCATTAGAGGGTGGCACAGGAGTGGATTTTCACTCACACCTAAACAAAAACTACGCCTGTCCTGTGCCAGTCCCATTCTAGATTTGAATCAGAATATTGTGTTTATTAATATTAGAGCTGCATGTTTATGTATAAAAAAACAGACCTATGATTTTCATCCTGTGCGCTACCATTGAGTTTTTTCCCTGTCCCGTACCAGTCCCGTGATAAATAGGGAAATTTACCCCCATTACAAAGGGATTAGAAAATATGTCAGCCTCTAGTGCTTGTTACGCATTAGGAAACAAAACTGTTGCATGGACAAAAAATGTATTACTGGCATTTTTGTAAATTCCAAAGGGAAGAAGTTGTAAACAGATGACAAGTCAAGAGGTTTACCAGAGTCTGTATCAAATTTAATGGCAATTTCTCCATCCAGATATTTCAATCTGGACCAAATTTCTACCAACAGACTGATTGACCAATATTGCCATTCCTCGAGCCTCGCAGGTGGAGTTGTTAAAAATTTCAGTTATTAACCATAATGTCTTACACACTAATAGTGTTCACATACCACAGTCAGGGATCTGACAGTAATCCCATTTCTTGTTAACGTCTGTAGTGTAGCACCACGGTCCGTTCACATCGTTGTCTGGGTTTCTGCAGTTCTGACAGTGACACACAATAAGAGAACCAATGAACTACAAACAAATATAATGATTTAGCGGCTTTCACTGTCAATGTGTTCATTAAATCCAGAGCGAAATGTCATTACTACTAAAGTCTACAACTAAAAATGGTTCATACATGAAAACACTTACATTGCCCTCCAGACCCTTGTCAGGGTGACTTTGTGGGGTGAAGCTGTTGTGTGCGTGAGGGATCTGAGCACTCCAGGCCTGGCAGGTCACACCCAGAATAGTGATGGAGGTTGGACCTCGGTATGTATCTCCATTTCCAATCTTACAGTCTAACACAGCAACAGAGAGAAACAAGTGAGTGAATACAGGACAACACAAACTGAAGCAATCTGCTAATCACACATTTTTAAAATTGCCTAATGTACCTGTCTCTGGTGGTGTCTGGGTGGCGGCGGAGGGAGCCTGGGGTTGAGAAGGATTGGTAGGTGCAGCTCCCACAGGTTTGGTGGGGCATTTCTCCAATTTGCAGTACTCCCAGCGTACTCCGGGGTCTGTGGTGTAACACCAGGGAGCTCGGTCTCCGTCAGGGTTCCTGCACAGATTCCTCCTGAGGTCCCTGTTAAAAGAGAAAACAGGACAGCAAGAGAATCAAGCCAGGACAGGACCCACAGATCTCTGTTGGTTTGTTTTTATTACCATGCCTTGCACTTCAATTTTAAAACAACAAGCTGCTAATATATTGATAAGCTAGCTACCTTATTTTGCACAGATATAGGCAATAATAGGCGATATGGCAGTTATGCAAAGACTTTCTATTGCTGGACCCTGCCAAAGATTTCATTTTTACATAGGTCAACCTTGACACAAGGCTTGTAAAGTGTGCTGGGAAGTCCATTTGATCCCCTAAGCTATTGGGGACTAATTAAGATGTACATCTTCAAAAACATTTTCAAATCATATGCGGACTATATGTGAACCAGATACATGGACTAATATGGTTGCCATATTTTAGAGTGCAGACTTTGTAGCAGCAGTTGTACGAGCTTTGAGTCAGAGTTTGTTACAAAATTTGGATGAATGGCCAATCCTGGCATGTAATTCATCACAAATCTGTCTTTAAGAAATAAACATATATTATTGTGATAAGAACTACCTAAAACAACAGAAACTATATTTGGCAAAAATATTTATGAAGTGTAGATACTTAATTTTTTTAGTTTAGCCCATCTGCTGACATAGAGAGGGTGGGGGTTTATGACCTATACTGCAGCCAGCTAATTTTAGGGAGCTGTCATGTCGTCCATATCCGTATACTATTTTTATGGCCAAAAACATGTTTTGGGAGGTCACTGATCTTGACCTTTGACAACCAAATTCTAATCAACTCATTCTTGTGTCCAAGTGGATGTTGGTGCCAATTTGAAGAAATTCCTTCCAGTATTCTTGAAATATTGCAATCATAAGAGTGTGATGACCTAAGGTCACAGTAACCTTGACCTTTGACCACAAAATTCTTATCAGCTCTTCTTTGACTCCAAGTGGATGTTTGTATCAAATTTGAAGAAATGCCCTCAAGGCATTTCCAAGACATCATTTATGAGAATGGGATGGAAGGCAGGACAACCCGAAAACATAACGTCTTAAGCCAAGGCTATCGCTGGCGCGGAGGCTTAAGAAAAGGTATAATCGGCATTTCAAAATATAAAATGTATTAGTAGACGCGATTTGATGCTCACGCTTTGGGGAAGTTCTGTGGAGTTTTCTGATGGCTATGAGGAGTCATGGAGCTCCATGCTTGACATCGTTTTCCACTGATGGTCTCTGATGTGACGCCACGGTAACTCGAGCCGTCCCCTTCAAAACACGATTCTTCCTCCTCTTCCACCTCTGGAGGATTTGATGTCTCTTCTGCAGCAAGAAACAGGAAATCAGATTTTCATTTTCAGCTGTGTCTAAAGATAGTTTTAGAGGACTATAGCATGATTTCAAATTCAAGGCCTGGTTGCTGTCGTCCTCTCTTCTAGCATTTACTCTTTTAATAATCATTGCTATGCCTAGACCCTTTTCCTTGCTTTGCAAATTTGCTCTTTCTTCAAACTGAATCACGTCCAGCTAAAGTGGTCATTGTTGATCACAGTTTTACCTTGTATGGCTGCATCCCCACAGCTCGGCACTTTGCAGTACTCCCAGCGAGTTTCGGGGTCAGTGGTGTAACACCAGGGCATCCTCTCATTGTCGGGGTTTCGACAGTAGTTGTTATTGAGGCCTCTGACAAACAACAGACAGTAATGTTGATGAATACACAGGCACATGAATCTGGTTTTCTCTAAGGGCTTTATTTTCTTTCACTCCGCTTTGTTTATTAGTTTCATCTCCCGGGTTTTTGTTCATGACCTGCCAATTCAGATCAGGTCAAAGGTGGACGATGGAGCCCATGTGAGCATGTGCACATAGTGTAGTGGAGTCACCTTGTCTGGGCATTAAAATCTGAAAAATTCAAAGTTACCTCCTTGACTTTTTTATCAACTGGAACAGAAGAACTACACGGCAAGGAAAACAATGCCTACATCCCTGAGAATACCTCTTAGGGATAATTTTTTGTGGTTAATGTTTCTTTTCTCCCAGCAGCAGTTGGTTTCAGTCAGCAATCAGTTTACTGAAAGAATGAGCATGATAAGATTATTAATTTACCAGCATGGTAAAGGAATTAAAGGTTGGTCCAAAATATAGGCAGGGTGAGTGCAGTGATTTAAGCAAATAAAGGCCTAGTCTATTAAAGGAAGTTTAATAGTAGCAATGCACTTTCATCCTGAGTTTCTATAATGTGATTTGCTCTAGGCAAAGCAAGTTTATTTGTATAGCACATTTCAACGACAAAGGTAATTCAAAGTGCTTTATGTCATAAAAGCAACATCTTAACTGAAATTCCCTACTTTGGGGAGTTTTTACTTGTTGTACAAGTTTTTTACTTTGGGACTCGAACCCTTTAACACATTGGGACATAGCTCATTTCACCTACACATAAAGTGAAACGTATTAGCAAACAGTTGTCTGTTTGCACATTCAGCAGACACAAAACAACGTCAGCATTCATTCTGTATTGCTCCAGTCGTCATCTGATGATTCAGGTCCTTTTAGTCTGTATTGGTCCCCAACATCTCCTGAGGAATCTATCTGGCTCTTTTTTCACCAGCAACTAAATGTATCTGTTGCAGCTGGTTTAGAGGGGCAAATGGAGCTGAGTTTCTGTAGCTCTTACTTGCAGGGGTAGTTTTCTGGCGAGCGGTTGTGTTTGTGTGGAGTCTGAGAAGACCAGCTCTGACACGTTTTGCCAGACTCTGTCACAGCGATCGTGCCGCGGTATGCTCCACCTTCACCGGTGGCACAGGTCAGCTCTGGGACGATGGTGGGAGGCTCGGATGCTGAGCACAGAGGAGGAGATAGATTGGTTGTATAAACTATAGCAAAAACAATTCAACTAGCAGCAGTGTTTTAGATGATGTTAAATTTCAATGAGACTATAAAAACAATTCCTTCACGAGAATAAAAGACATGTATTATGTCTAATATGTCTAACTTTTTAATTTAGTGAAATAATCATGTATATTAATTAATATTATATTAAATAATGAAAAAAAATCAAAATAATCATTTGATAAATAATTCTAAAGTGTCATTTTCTTTTCTGCCTCAGGTTGAAGTACTGGGTCAGCTTGTCAGGGGTTCCTCAGCAGGTGTATTTACATGAGGGATTGAACTCCCAACTTTGGTTAAAGCAGTGGTTCTCAAACTAGGGGTCGGGCCCCCTGGGGGGTCGTAGAGCCACTTTAAGGTTCATGAATGTTGAGCAGACCAAAAGCGGCATTAAAATGATTCATGTAGTGACATAAACAAACAAAAGTGCTCTGGTGCTAGCAAGGCTATCTTGCTAGCCTGAATCTTGTTTATCTCGAGCGCCTGATTGATAAAAATTAAATCCATTATATTTGACCGAAATGCTTTTAGTGGTATAAATGCACCTGCACAGCCAAGACACATTTAACATATCTGACAATATCTGATCCGGACTCTCAATAATGGAAGTTTAGGCAGGAATAATATGTTAGAATGGGAATATAGGGCATAAATAAAGGAATCATTAAAATAGGAGGACTGACTGCAGCGGGGTATGGAGCAGAAGTCCCATCGTTTGGACGCGCTGGTGGTGAAGCACCACGGTCGGGGGTCTCCATCTGGGTTTCTGCAGTAGTTTTCCTCAAGGTACTTCTCTGGAAGACTACAGAAAATATAAATGAAATGGAACAGTGTTTCAGTGATTGAGATTAATGTGCTGTTGTGCAGTCTTACGCGCTGGGGATGTAGCCATGGTTGTGAGGTTTCTGGGAGTCCCAGCGTTGGCAGGTGTAGCCGTTTTCCGTCGTTGAGATTTTCCCTCTATAGTCCTCACCACTGCAGTGTATACACTCCTCTGTAAAAGACCAAGCACAGACACATCACTCTACCTCTCTGCTGCATTGGTCTGCCTGTCCATTTGATTCATGTGTGAGAGGTAACAGTTAAAAATAATAGAAACATTACAAAAATGAACAGAACAAATAAACTTCCCCATGGTAGTATTTATTGCTTCTATTGATTTCATTATTGTCTGTTGCTCCAGCAACATGTATTTTCCTATCCATCAACCGTTTACAGGGTTCCCTAGTTATGGGATTTCTGAAATATGACAACATTCAGAGAGGGAATGTCCAGTGTTGTCTGTGTGAGGTACTTAGGCATAGTGCTTTGAGCTAAGTGCTAACTTCAGCATGCTAACAAGTTTAATAGGCCTATGTAAAATGTTTACATGTGTACCATCTTAGTTTAGCTTGTTAGCATGCTAACATTAGGTTAGCTCTATTAACTTTGTTTTGCAGGTAGGCTTCTTGGTGGTAACATAGGGTGACCAGACGTCCCCTGTTCTATTTCGTATGGGCTTTGCCCTCTAAGGCTATCACTATTGGGTTTACCCAGACATGATCTCTTTTGCAGTTATCCTTATTACTCTACCTGATTTAACTTGCTGTGAACCAAACAATCCAGTCCCTTTTACCTGTTAAAATACCTTTAAATGGCCAAAACAACACATAAAATGCACTATTCTACTTGTAAGAAAGTGATTGCAGCCTCTACTTGTTGACTAAAATCTGCCCTGAAATGACTTCATTATTCATGAGGGTTATATTTGATAGATTTTAACTTACCTAAGACCTTTACCTCTTAAAATACTTTTAAATGGACAAAACAACACAAATGCAGTATTCTACTTGCCAGAAAGTGACTGCAGCCTCTGCTAGTTTTTACCTCAAACCTTGTCCACCTTGATTTCATTCAGAAGAGTTATGTTTGACAGATTACAAAACCGAAATTGTCCCCATTTTTATTTCATATATAATAACATAATATTTTTAATGACACTGCGCACCAAACCACAACTTTCCTGGTTTTCATTTCGGAAATCTGGTCACCTTAGCACAACATGAGAAGTCAGAGTACATTCTGTCATTGCCATCCTTGTGGACCTACAGTTCAGTGCTAAAATAAATGGAAGGAAATTCAAAGAGATCTATTTAGCTAGGCACACAATATATTTTATTCTGTTGCGGAAGCTTTTGAGGACTTTGTAATATCTAACGAGCATTTTACACTTCAGAATAAGTTGCCATCAGGAGCGAATGGGGAGTGATTTATGACATTGGTTTGTATTTGTGCCTTGTGACTGATGTCACACACAAATTTACAAAATAAATCCTTTTTACCAGTGCAGCTGGGTACATTGCAGTTTTCCCAGCGAGTGTTGGGGTCAGTGGTGTAACACCAGGGTCCTCCAGTGTCTGAATCAGGGTTTCTGCAGAAGTTAGACTCCAGGTCTGCCAGAGGATGGCTCTGTGGTGTTATACTGCAGCAGACACATCGAGAAAAATTATATTCATTCATATAAACAGGTATAATGTAATATTAAAAATTCCATTATTATAATATGTGAATTCATACTTGGGCCTGTGTGGGAATCTTGCTTCCCATCTCTGACATGTCTTTCCGGTTTTTGTTTTAGTCTTTGTTCCTCTGTAATCTGTTCCTATTCCTTTTACACACTCCAGGAGATATCCTAGACAAGACAGCAACAAACACTGTTATATTATCTATAGCAAAGGACACTATCAGCATTGCATGTTTAATCATTCAGTAAAATCTGCCTACTATTTAGGTGGAATGCTTGGTGACATGTTTACTGTATAGTGCACAGTAGAGCACTATAATATAATAATTATCTGCTGTACAAGTATTTGAATGAGTGATTCATCTGATCCCATTTGCTGTTTCATCCCCAAAACTTCACAGTCACAGCAGTGTTCAATGTGCCTCACCTCCTCACTGTGTTTGCAGACACAGTCCAAATATCACTGGTTATGCAACATAAGCTAAACATTAACAGCAATGTAAAGGAGGCTAAAATATCATGTAAAATCTAAGCTGGAGCAGAAATTTTAGTATGTGTCAAATATCTAAGCATGTCAAAGAAAGCCCACCATAATAAAATAAAAGAGACTTGGGGCTACTTATGTAACTCATAATGAAAACATAAAAGGACTTGCCTTCTTTTTCGTATAAAATTGTGCTGGTTCTGCGCAGGATCGTCTCTGTTTTCGAATTTGCTGCTGCTGTCCAACACTCTTGGTCCTTTTCAATAAACATGAAAGACCTGTGAATACACAGCAGGTGTCAGGCCATGATGTGGAGCCTCAATAACTAAATTGTAACAGAAGTGTAAATGTAAACGTTGATTTTAAAAGCGTGGACTTGCTTGCATGTGAAGGATACTTCAGCATTACATTTGGCGGCACAGTCAGTCACACTGTTTACTGAGTACTGTCTTCGCTGCAGCGAGAGGATCCAGGCTCCTTCGGTTTTGGTGTAGCCGACCACATCAGTACCACTAACTGAAATCAGAGACAGTAATGTTAATTCATTCTCAAATATACAGTAAATGAGATGTCATCCGCGACATGAATGAAGGTCATCCTAGCTCACAACTGGTTTCAGGTTTTCTGGTTTTATGTATGAGGTAAAACAGAAGTACACGTTTTCAAAGTTGTAAAACCCGCAAATGGGTATAAAAACTGTACAAACATACACATGAACTTACATTTGTATACATATGTAATTTCCAACTGGAAGAGATAATAAAATGTTAATGTTTCTTTTCTTTGTGTTCAATAATTTAAATTACTGTTCTAACTTAAGCAGTATGATAAGAGACCGTTTCCGCCTGTTATGTTCTGGATGTGAAAGCTGATGTTTTGATAATTTTCCAAGCATTGGATTTTATGATGGAAAACATGTGAGCATGAGTTGTTATGTTTAAATGAATGAAAATTCAGTAAAAAGTGAGATATCGTGTCACCCAATTTGTAACAGTGGGCAGTTTTGACTAATTTGACTGAAATTGTGATTGCAGCCCTGAACCTTTAACTTACAGGTCAGTTAACAACACAGTAGGAAAACCCCAAAGCACAGTGCATTACAGCATATTTACTGTTGCCAAAGTGCAACTTGATTACCTAACAATACTTATCAGAATGTAGTTATATCATCAATAAATGTTCTATAAATGAGTGATTTAGAAAAGTCGTTTTTATTTGTAAATTTAGATTAGGTTTCTTGGATAGATGTTTTATCACATGCAAGTCTGTGCTCTGAAGTGCATCAATCTGAGGGTTGTGGACTGGTCAGACCAGCACAGAAGCAGTTAAAGGTCAATTAGGGAGACAATTGGAGGTTAATTAGATTTAAAACACTAATGATTCTACTGTCTCTGCGCTAAATATAAAGCTACAGCCAGCAGGAGGTTAGTTTAGCATGGACGCCAGAAGCAGGAGGAAACAGCTAGCTTGGCTCTTTCTAAATGTAAAAAAAAAGAAAATTAGCTCACTAATTAACATGTTGTTCCTCATTTGTTTAATCAATATAAAACTGCAACAAGCTACTTGTTTCCCTCTGCTTCCAGAACAGTGTCAGATTTGCTTTTATAAAAGTTGCATCTGACACAGAAGTGAAAGAAACCATGCCACTAGCATTGAGCTAAATATGTAGGCACAGTTGTGGATCATCTTCGTAACAATAAATCATACATTATATAAAGTGAAGGCATTTGGCATGTGGTACACCACATGATATATTTATGTAGAGGCGAGGGTGGGTTTAAACTTGTTTATGGCAGCTGCAGTGATCAGGACTCAGCCATGCAGGTGGTCTGATACAGTGGAGTTCTTGAGCATTTCAAAAGACACAATGTCCCAGTAAACCCCACAATGAGCAGATGGGCCTCATCTGGCGGTCATAAAATGTCACAAAATATTGTTTGCTAATTTGTTCACATCTTAAAGGAAACCTATTATACTGCATTTCCAGACCTATATTGTAGTTCTCTGACTCCTTTATGGTAGCTTTGCATGATTGAAAGTAAAAAAACAAAACAAAACCATTTCTATATGGCACTTCATGCAGGCCCTCATTTCAGCCTCTGTCAAGCTATAGATGCTCCTGTCTTTATGACACCCCTCCCCTCCCCCACCACCACCCAAAACCCACTGTCTTCTGATTGGCCATTGTCTAATGTGTTAACCAGGCTGCCTCAGGGATAGGACTGCATGTTCCTTTGTGGGCGTGGCCAGCATGGTCTGCCTGGCGCAAATGACCATGTATGGAAATCCAGCTCGGAACAACATCATACCGAGCCGTTGGTAGAAAAAACAATTTAAAACAGAGCATTCAGAACAGGGGGATATCTGAGGTTTTGGATAACAGGGATTTCTTTTAAATACGTTTATCTCATTATTTGAAGCTTTTGTCAGGTTTAACATGAACATCAATTATTTGCCTACCCCTCACCGAGAATATAATTTCCACGGCACATCTGACATTGTGACATTATAAAAATGCTAGAAAATATTAAAAAGCATAATAGGTCCCAAGACCAGATTTTTTGAAATGATATGTGAGCAAACTACTATTATATGTAGAACCAACATTAAAGAACAAGTGACGAGTTTAAGCTGATAATCAAACATATTATGTCTCTAAGTGAGAGTTGGCCTACACAGTCAAGAGCAACATAGAGTTTGTGTAATCTGGTGCACCTCATTTGAATAAGATGAGCTACTGTTGGCTAGTCAGTGTCTATTATTGTGACTACATTTATTCAAAGTCATCAGGAAAAATCTCAGCTATCGTGATCTTGGTCATAGTGGTTGAACTCTAAGATCACAATGTGAAAAGGCAAGTAGCCCAGATTGCACCTGAAATATAAGTGTTACCACAATGATGCTGGATGTGACCTGATCAAATCACGTTTCAACCCTGGACTGTCAGGCGTTTAGTTTGATTTCTGAGATGTCAGAATCAGATCAACTCTGTGTCCACATGGCATCTGTCTCTGCTTCCCATTGTCTGGGGCTGCCTCTAAAACTAGTCAGACACAGTTTAAGTGTGAACACATTAAAGTTAACTGTTTTATGTGCATCCAGACTTGTCTCACAATACATCCTGGCTTAATTGAATGATGACAACATTTATAACATTTAAAGAAAAAGTAATCATCTTTGACACGGTTGTCATGATGACAAACTCTCTCACAGCGAAGCAAAGTATTGTCTATCTGACTTTTTTATATTTTATGGCAATTATGTAATTATATAGAGCTATTCATAAATATCAGTCAAAGATGCCATTATATCTTACCAGTGCAGGTCAGGAATCCTAGGAGGAAAGCTAGCTTGTACAGGTCCATGGTGAGGCCCTTATACTAGCAGCTCATAGTCGACTAACTCACAGAGGTACCACCGGGTATGTTACTGGGCTTCTTTTACCATGTTGGGAGGACAAACAGAACATCATTAGTCAATCATTGGCCTGACAAGGCCGGCAAAAGAGCAACAGGTCAAAAAACTTGTTTATGGGAGATTTTGGAACACCAAACGTTGCATTGCAATATCACAGAGTTTCATCCTTTCCTTGCTGTTTAATTTCTTACCTTGTTCCAGTTATGAAACACCATCAGTTGTAGAGCAGGGAGAGAACTCTGAACTCTGTTGAGAGGCACCCACAGGCCTATTGAGCTATTCTGTTGCTTTTCTGCAGCTACTACAGATTTAGGAGACTACTCATGAGCTTTGACCTCTTCTGATATCATGTGCCTTTTTGTTTCTTATCAACATGCCAATTTCTTTCTCTTCATCACTTCAGTGGAATTTGCATCCATCCTAAGCAACCTGGTATGTCCTATGTGACGTTAAAATTTAATTTATAACATAAGTAAATGGTTGCATGTGGACGGGCATCTTTAACGGTAATGCATGTATGTGTGTGTTATAGACTCTCATTTTACCTTGATCACCCTGTATTTACCAGTAGAATGAGATCAATATGTGTAGTTAATCTTCAGCTCAAAGGGACCAATGTCCTGAACTGCAAACATGTGCTTACAAAACAACCTACTTTAGACTGTTCAGTGTGTGGTCGGACAAACTGTGTCACTGTCTTTCTAAAAAACTCAATGATGATAAAGAGTTTTCTGTGTATAAGGTCCTTAAGAAGACTTTTGATATCCCATTTTTGGACCTGAATACTTTTTTCACAAAGAAATATAACCAAGTACTGTATATTGATCAATCTACAACTAGTTATTAGCTTTAATTTAATAGTGGTAGTAGTACTAGTAGAACCGTACCACGAGTTATTGGACAGTCCAGTTAAAATCAGCAACAACAGCTACAGTGATTCCCCTTCCTCTCTCGCTCTCTCTTTTCATTCTCAATTTCAGCCTAACTTTGCTTATTCTTCGGCGCTGTGCAGGCAGCGTATAGTGGATATTTAGAGGTTCTCACTTAAAACCGCTGCCTGCTGTGGCTGACAAACAATGCTACGAGAGCGGTGACAGTGAATCACAACTGTAAAGCCGTGGGCCTGAAAATTAAAACAACGAGTTCAAAGAGGCTTAAACGCTCGACACGTTGAGCTGAGAGAAACTACAGAGTTGGGTGATAATTGCTTGAGACACATTACATGAGTATGTGTATATTTGACACATTTTTAGAAAACATTGCAGTAAGAAAAAAAACAGGACAAATACAATATTAATCAAAAGGTATGAGCAAAAGCTGACAGGGAACTTGGGAAAGATATCTGGGGGATGTTTAATTGGGAAATGGGATTTCACTCCATAAAGAAAAAAACACAACACAAACACAACCTGCCTCATATCCTCTTCCACTGGTGCCAAATACTGACAACACCACCTTTGCCATCCCGGTCCCCCTTTAAACTCACCTCTGTCTGCTTCTTTAAATGTGTTGTTATTGTTATTATAGCAAATATTTACTGCCCTTGGAGTATTTTTCTACATTTTCTGCCTATTCTTCTCTTCCCCTTTTATTTATGTATTTTTATTGTATATAAATGCTTTTCTTTCTGTAAAAGGAATTCTGTCATACACACACAAACTCACACAAATTCTCCTCTCCAAATTCACCACACCGATGCATGATTTTATGCACTGAATCAGCCCCATCTTACCCTCATGCCCTCTCCTCTGGCTGAGTTTTTTCGAGCTTGTCTCAGTCTCTGTATGTTATCACACCTCTTTCACCTGCTAAGTTTTTTTCCCCTTGCTTTAACAATAAAACAGTGCTCCTATGTTGGTTTCCATGAAGTATATCTGAACAAATAACAACCCATGTGATACCTAGTAATGGCCTGCAGAGGGTGGTATTGATCACCAGCCTTGCAAAGCTGCATGCATTAAAATATTCTGTCATCTCTTCAACTTAACCTGAGTTAACAGTGGTTTGGTGGATAAAACCGACAAAAGACACCCTATTGTTACTGCATGTGAAAGGAAACTGAGGACAAAGCATGAACTGTTGAAGTTGATAAGGTAGTGTCAAGGATGGGAAGTATAATAGAGCTTTTGATTATGATATCCACAATTATAATAAACTATTCTGTATTGGTGGATGATTTGTGTTCAATAGGCCACAGTATGAATAGCTATCATACAATATGATACAATTTGAGTAATTCTGAAGGGGCAGATGGTTCAAGGGATTCAGGAGTACCTCTACAATTTCCAATGTTACTATTTTGAAAGCAAAATCATGTTTTACACTTACATTTGTTCTTGCCTTCTTCAAAAGGTCAGGTATTAACAATCTATCTATTCAAAATGAAAATCATGATTTGATTAAAAAACACAAAACATTATGTATGTATGATAGAGCTTGGTATTGGCCTATTTCTTTTAAAACAGGTTAAAAGCATTTGCATTGTTGTCCTTGATGGAAGATAAAATGATACATCACAAAACTAATCAACGGCTTATAGGATGTGAGATGTGTGAAACACATGATATGCTTTAATTTAAAGAAAATGCTTACTCATTGTGTTTAGTGGGACCTGTGGTGTTCAGCTGCCCCCTTTCAACAAGAAGTTCACTTAAATACGGAAGTTCAATGCTTTTTATTTGGAAACATCTTGAAGTGAGCGCAGCCTGCTGATTCCTTCTTACCTCTGCAGCTGTAAAATGTAACTCCACACATTTTACTTATTGTCCTCTGTTTCTCTGAAGAAGGCTTGTAAAGACTGGGAAAGTTAAACTAGTGACATCGTACTCAACATCAAGAACCTCATCTTGGTTTTAGGGACTACAGATCTTTAGCCATGCTAAGTGGGATGGTAATGTATGGCCGTTGGTTGAGCCACCATTTTGGTCCAGACAGAAATATCTCAACAACTTTTGGATGGATTACCGTAAAATTTGGCATTCATACCCCATTTACACCTGGCATTAAAATGCAATATGTGTCTGCGTGTGTTATTTGGATAAGGAAAGACGGGTATTAATGCAAGGTGTAAATGCATGCAGAACCAGCCTGTTGTTACCAGGTAAACCAAATATGTTGTTTGTTCAAGCATGCAGTATTATGACCCAGAGCGAAAAAGTGATTTACAGTACATAACATACTTACTTTAACCCAAACCACAATGTTATCCTAAACCTAACCGGGTAGTTCTGTTAAACCTCACCAAACTGCGACTATTTCACAACGCATTTCACAACATCACATGACTTATCACATGTAACGTTGAGGTCTAGTACAAATGTCACTTGAGTTGTACTTTCCAGTGGTCACACATGTCGTATGGAAATAGTCATATGTAGTTTTTGGAGGCAATGACAAACTACCCATTTGGTCGTTTAGGTAAGAGGATGTTGTGCAGAACACATTGGGATCGAATTGAAATCAGATCAGCCAGACCAGATCTGGAGGGCTCTCATTTTGATTGGATGTCTCAGCCAGATGTAAATTCGATTTGTAAAGCATGACTATAAAATAAATATGCCCAACAAGCTGAAAGGTCACTTAACTCCTAAAGCGTAATTTATACTTCTGCATCGAATCGACGGCGTAGGTGACGGCGTAGGCTACGCAGAGGCTACACCGTCGCCTGACGTGCATCTCCTCAAAAATGTAACTACACGTCGAGTCGACGCGGGCTGTAAGCACTGTGATTGGTCGGCTGGGTAGCGTCGCAATGCCTCCGAGCTGACCGGGAGAACTCCGCGCTTTGAAGTAACTTTTACTAGCAGCCAAAACGGCGGCTGTAACACAGTGAATCAATGTATTTGACCATCACAACCCGAGTGAAATCACTTGTTTCTCTATCAGAATGTGATCCATTTGGTCAGTAAACTTTGAAAAGGCTACACCAGCCACACTTATACAATTTTACCCCCATTTACGTTAGCGGACGACTGAACTGGAAGTTAGCCTGCTCGGCCGGCAAAAGTCAACACAGTGGACGCTGTAGCGCTACTGGCGACTAGCGTTTGGGGATGTAATCGCAGAATGACGGACACACTTACGCACAAGTATAAATGCATGGCTACGTGTGTAGCCTACGCCGTAGGTACACACGTAGACCCTACGCAGTAGTATGAATGGGCCTTAACTCCTCTTCTTGCTAGCTCAAGCAAGACTGGCAAAAGCTACCTGTAGTACCTGTAAAGTTACCTGGCAAGTCTTGCCTTGTCTGACCTTGTTAAGCTTGTAGTCCCCATAGACTGTATAGGTAGTCCCCAGCACCACCTAATTAATTTGCAAATTGAGATCTGAGGAAATACTGTAATTCCTGGTGTGAATGCAATGACCCGTGAATGGGACGACATAAGAGAGAGTACGGATTCTAATGCTGATCACATTAATACCAGGTGAAGTGAACCAAACCTAGTGACTTTGGCCATCCCCTAACTTTTCCATCTAGCACCACCATGACATTCACATTATTTGTAATGGAAATTCATTACAAATAATAAAACTGCCCAGTGAATATATGCTAATGATTTTGGGGATCATGCATTAAACTTTTTTTCATACTCGGGAGGAACAAGAAAAAGACCACTAAACTAGAGATTCTTCAATGTGACCAAAACAAACAAGCCAAACAAAAAGATAGCAAAGCTGATATTATAAAACGTATTTTATTTACTTATTTTTGTTTGAATCTACGTACTTAAATCTGTGACCAAAACCTTGAGATTAGACAATTTTATTGACTGTGAAATCTTTTAAATGGACTTTTAATGGACTCATTTTAAGCAAAATTTCTAAGTAATCGTTTTACCTCACAGTTCCTTGTCCATTTTCAAAACAAAAGCAGAGGGATGTTTTGAGATAATCGGTTTCCTGTGATGTTCCTACTTTCAGTTTTAACACATTGTATTGTTTCACTGAGAATAAGTGTATTGGTTTTGTTCTCTGTTCCTGCAAGTTGAAGGTCAGTCTCCATAAAGAGGGACCACAACAATTCTTCACACAGAGATGGTGAGCGAAAGGTGTGGGCTCTGTGGCGTTCAAGGTTCACTACTCAATCAATATCCCACTGTCAGACCTCAATTTAGAGATGTCCCTCTCTCCTTAAAAAGGGAAGAATGGTTGCTTCCTGCAGCTCAGGGTTTCATGCCATTTTTCTTTGTGTGACCAAAAAAACAAAAAAAAATCTAATTCCTACTCTTTTACTTTCTGTGCCTGTTGGTTGTATGTTGGTTTGTGTAATTATGCTGCCATTTTGGCCAGAATTCCCTTGAAAAACACATTTCGATTTCCGGAGACTGTCCTTTTCAAAGAAAGGTCAAAAAACTTAACGTTCACTCAGTGTATTATTAGTTGTCGTAATACAGGCTGCACATAGACAAGATTAACTGGTGACCACATATGAATACTGTCCTCTACTAAGTTTAATTCAATAGTGAATTGAGGAATGTTTAAAAGGCCTTGCTGTTTTTTTCCTCTTCTGTCCTGCACATGGACAGAGATGGAAAAGAAGGTAAAACATATTAAGATTATTTTATTATTATCAACACCAATTTTGTCAGTATTGAGAGGTCATGCTGATCAGTTTATTTGGGCAAAACACAGTGTAAGTTTGGAAAATAAGTAAATAATAGCCGTTAACAGAAAGAAGAAGAAGAAGCTAGAACTGAACAGAAGACAAGCGGAATATTTTTAAAAAGAACTGAAATTATAGAAAAAAATAAAAGTTTTTTTTTTTACCACAAAATGTCGTCTGAAAACACATTAAGTTTTAATTGCAAAAGAAATGTCTCAAGTCAGCTCTGGTTCAACAATATCTAACCAAATTTGTTGCCCATGTCAATGATATCGATCAATGCTTACAGTGCACACTGTGTATAAATGTATGAAGACAATCATGAGTAACAATAATTTTTGTAACTATACTTTATATATTTATAAAACTATCTTTATAATGAGGATAGAGGTTCAATCTTGACCTTGGGAACATATATCCTTGATAACATTTCTAAACTCAAAGCCTTTTCTGGAGATTTAGACTGTATCTGTGGGATACAGAAAAGCTAGTAAGTAAAACTTAAAAAAAAGTTTAGGATGTTATCACAAGATACTATATACTATATTATACTATAATATAATATACTATATACTATACTATATTTTCTTCTTGGAACATATGCACCTAAATTTCTGATTTTAAAGTAGTGACTCTCTTTTGCCTAAAAGTAATAATCCTTAATATTTTCATTTAATAAAACCCAGTTTTTGATACAAGTTATTGTCAGTATTTTTTCAGCAAAAGCCATTTAATGTGTTTGCATTCAGTAATGAGAGTGAATATGACTAAATCAGCTGGGTTTGATAACATCCCTAGCTGCCTGACGGCCTACATCAGAATACTGTTTTTGGATTCCAGCTCAACCTTCAACATATTCTCCATTAAAATGATTGGCAAACTCAGTGCTTTGGGCTTAAACTCTGCAAATAGATATAGGACTTCCTCACAAACAGATCCCAGACAGTTTGGATTGGCAGATACACCTCCTACACTCTAGCGCTCAACGCCGGAGCCCCCCAAGGCTGTGTGCTCTGCCCCCTCCTGTTCACGCTGTACACCCACAACTGCATCACTCGACATGGAGATAACTCTGTTGTGAAGTTTGCGGATGACACCACCATCATCAGCCCTATTTTAAACAATCAGGAGACTTCATATCGACGGGAAATCAATAATCTTGCTGAGTGGTGCACAGAGCTCAACCTACTGCTCAATGTCAGCAAAACCAAGGGCCTCATCATTGGTTTTGAGAGAAAGGATATGAAGACACACACTCCTGTCTACATCAGTGGAGCTGAGGTGGAGCAGCTGAACAGTTTCAGGCTCCTGGGAATCAGCATCACAGAGAACCTGACTTGGTCATCTCTGATATCCACACTGTTGTCAGAAATGGCTATATTCCTGGGATGTGCAGCGGGTGATTAAAACTTACTGAGCATCAGTGATATCGGTGAGGTGAGATGCCTACGCAGAGCCCAAAGGATACTAAATGACAGTACCAACCCTGGCCCAAGCCACCCAGCTGACATCTGGCAAGAGATACAGAAGTATCTGCTGTGACACCACCAGACTGCACAGCAGCATCTTCCCTCAGGCTGTAAGACATGTAAATTCATCCTCAGCACTGCACCATGCAAAGTAGTTCATTTCTGTATGTAATTTCATCCTCATTTTTTAGTGTTCAATCTCACAACCATGTTGGAGTTATATTAAGTTAATGCAAAAATAATCATGAAAACACAGAGAGATCCCATAGGAAAGTTTGCTGGCTAAGCCAACTCAACTCACTGCAACGGAAATCACAAGCAAGAAGAATCATCTTTAATAACAAAAATGTTGCATTTAGACAATACACTGCAGATAAAAAGAACAAACACATTTGCCAATTTGATTACATATATGTGGCATAAAGAAATCCGTTACAGAAAATACAGAAAACCCAAGCAAATGCATAAACAACAGGACACTAAACTGATTAACATGCAAGTAGCAGAAGCCTAATGTTAGTAGGTGTATAAACAATATGAATTTGAGATCATACAATCATATTGTTTAAACTTAAATAAACTGTTTAGTCATTTTCAAATACATCTTTTGATGTATTCAGCAGTTTTTAGTTTCCCTCTGTAGTGTCTGTTGTGTTGGACTCTGTTTCTGTGTTGTTATTATTAATATTATTATTATTATTATAACTCTTTTCTATCTGCTAGCCCAAGAACAAAAATGTTCACCACCTGGCCGCGTAATCAGTTTGAGTTTTTCTTCTGACCAACAACCCGATCAGACCCCTGAAACATGTCATGGTCATTTTGTATTATGGACAAAAACCTTGTATATTGCTGCTTCAGAATGTCAGCTCTTTGTGCGTTTTCAATTACAGCCTCATTGGACAGAAGGTCCCGGCAAATGGACGAAGAAAGATGGTACATTCGAGCCGACTATGGTAAATTGCAACACTTTTTAAAAAAACATTGTTCCTTAAATTGAATGCATTTTTCTTTTGATTAAAGCATTGCTTAAGTGACTTGCCCTTGACTGGACCATTGTACAGCACTGGGGTTTTGAAGGATGTGTGATTAAACACAAACCTCTAAAACTACACACAGTACAGGTATTTTATGCTCTGTGTGCCCATTGATTTGTTGCACATGGTTGTGAAAAATAGAGGGAAACTATGCTTTCAACCCTCCACATCCCCCATCTGGTTCATGTCTTCACTCCTTTGTCTGCTGGATAAAAAGTGAAATGAATAAATGAAAATGCTAAGCAGGTTAGCATCATTGTGTCAAACACACCCTTGTTATTAGAAGAGAGGCCCCCTTTGGTCATCTTGAAAACATCTTGCTTTTAGAAATTTCTTTGTCCAGCCTGACAAAATTGTATAACATACTTGCACTTAAAAATGTCTGGATTTTTAAAGGTGGTTGTAGTTTAAACTAATGTTCACCAAAGTTTTAGGCAAGTTTATTTTTATATATGCACTATTCAACATCAACAACAAGGTAAACCACGATGTTTTACCTAAACAGAAAGGCATTGAGAAAATATATTAAAAAACACAAGGCACCATAAAAAGACAAGTTAAAGAGACACATGAGTAGATTTTGAAAAGCCTCAAATGAACTGAACTACAGTTCAGCTCAGTACAAGACAAAAATAAACAATTCTAAAGTTAAACTTTGTGGCAAAGAGAAAATCTGAGAGTTTGTTCTAGTAGCACAAACCAAATGCTGCTTCTCAATGTTTAGTTTTGACCCTGGGAACAGTAAGCAGACCTGTCCCAGACCATCTGAGAGGTCTGGACTGTGAAACAGCAGATCGGAAATTTATGCCCTAAACCATTACATGCTCTATAAACCATCTCACCATCCAACCATTTTAATCAATGATTTAACCCACAGTATGACTCTGGGATCTGAGAACTGAAGTGGTCTCTCCTGGTCTTATTGAGGACTCTAGTAGCAGCGTTCTGAATCAGCTGCAGTCGTCTAATTCACTTTTTACATTCATTCCACACAGACTGATATATTGCAAGTGTTCATTCCGTTTAATTTTGATGATTATAACTGACAACTAATGAAAACCCCAAAATCAGCATCTCAGAAAATTAGAATATTGTGAAAAGGTTCAATATTGAAGACACCTGGTGCTCTAATCAGCTAATTAACTCAAAACACCTGAAAAGGCCTGTAAATGGTCTCTAAGTCTAGTTCTGTAGGCTAACAATCATGGGGAAGACTGCTGACTTGACAGCTGTCCAAAAGACGACCATTGACTCCTTGCACAAGGAGGGAAAGACACAAAAGGTCATTGCTAAAGAGGCTGGCTGTTCACAGAGCTATGTGTCCAAGCACATTAATAGAGAGGCAAAGGGAAGGAAAAGATGTGGTAGAAAAAAGTGTACAAGCAAGAGAGATAACCGCACCCTGGAAAGGATTGTGAAACAAAACCCATTCAAAAATGTGGGGGAGATTCATAAAGAGTGGACTGCAGCTGGAGTCAGTGCTTCAAG
>JAPMOB010042897.1:0-16437 GCA_029875015.1 Lepomis gibbosus | reverse complement strand
AGCTAAGATACTGCGCAGAACCCTCAAACTCCCAGGCCTCTGGTAGAGGACCCGAGCTTGAGGATGACACATACCACCCCTCAAGGGGTGAGAGGGGGATTATTTTTATTTTATATATTTATGTACAAATAAACCCAGGAAACAATTCTGCAGTCCATTCTTTGAATTTGCATTTGGAAGAATGTAAACAACAGCAACAAGATAGTAATAAGGAATCATGGATGTCCCCATCTGTTTACTGAGATTACTCTAATTTGAATTCCCTGAAGAATGAATGTATTTATTGTATGTGATTACAAATTGAATGAATCACATTCTCTTTTATTTTGCTTTCTAGTTTGGTTAACATTCAAAAATGTGTTTAAGTACTGTGAGAATCTTCTAACACATCACTTGCTGAACAGCAGTCTTTTAAATAGCAGAAGGAATAAATTGTCACTCATGTTAGTTTTTCGTTTGCCCTCAGGGTTTGATTGTATGACAATACAGCTCATCGATGCAGAAATGATTTTTAGCTGAGATTTTCTGACACTTGCGTCTTGTGTTCCACCATCTCAGAGCAGCAGTTTTTATGCGGCTCTGATTAATTTGGATTACTTTACAAATGTCTTCGCTTGTTTATCAGTCAGCAGCCTCTCTGTCCTCTTTTTCTCTCTTCGTTTGCATCTCTTTAGATATTAAGTTGGTGATTAAAGAATCACATTCACTAACAGGAATGACAGGGATCACTCATCAGCTTTCTTAATTTTTCTCTCTGTCTCTCTTCTCACCATATTTCTCGCCCTCTTTCTCTCTCAGTATGTCTGACTAACAGGGTCCCGCCGAGGGCCACTAGACCATGTTCTGTCTGTCAGCCTCTTCCCACCTGTCACTTTTGTTCCTGCTTAAAGCAAAACGGGTACTCAGCACCACCCATCTGGAAACTACACATTCTGTACCTGTTAGCTTTGCAAAGACTGCAGTCCCTAACCATTTTATAGTTGGTTCTCAACACAGATGCCCAAATATGTAAATCAAGATGAAAGCAACATTAAGACTGACTGACTAAAATACGAATCTAGAGATTTTATTACGCAACAGTAACTGGATTAACGTTGACTCTCTGTGTTTGTTTTAATCCTGCATTCAAATAAACGTATGCCACTAAGAAATGGCAAGAGTTTCATTTTTCCAAAATGAACCGGACGTGTTCAGTGTGCCGGGTAGAGACCTTTAAATGGTAGGTGATGGATTGTTTCATTCACTGCTCCTGCTGCTGCTGCTGGTTTTCACCTCAGGTGCTTATGAAGATTGCTGTGGTAGTTTGTGGTTTGCTCCAAAAATTATTACAAGTTGTGTCATTAGGAACATTAGGTTCTTAATTGCTTTTTAACTTCGTGTAAGTTGTTTGTGGTTTTATTCTTTGTTGCAAGATGTTTGTGACCAACAAAGGTGCTGTGTTCTAATCCTGACCTACGGTTAAAGGGAAGCATGCACCAAGCTACTCTTATTCTTTTTTTATACTTTTCTGTACTTTGCTACATCTATACTATCTAAGCTAATGTTTTTGAAAGTTATAATTTGAAAGCTTCAAGATTTGATAATGTACCAGATGATCAAAAGGATGGAAATGTTAAAAGCATTAGCAGGCACAGCACAGTTATTGGTTTTACCCTATCAACGTTTATTTTAGATTACGCACCATAATTTAGCTAACCGTGTGTGACACTGCAACTTTTGAAAAGACATTCAAAAGAACACCAACACAGCAGGAAGGTTGAGAGAAAACAATTTAAATGTTTAGTCATCTAAAAGCAGTTTGCAGTGTTTGTCTTTATTTGCTGCACACTGCTTCTGACTCATGCATTAACACCTGCAAGCCCCATCAGCCTTCTCCTCGACCTTACCTATACTGCCATTATTGTTTTTAGTCTATATGAAGTTATTACAGCAAACACTGTGGTGTGTTAATAATTATTAGCTGTAAAGACTGAAAACGTGTGGATTCATCTGCCTCTGAAAACAGTCCCCATCAAATGCACTATTTCCTCCTGTGTGAGTGATATTTGCTAAAAAGTATAATATCCATCTTCAATAAACCAAAGTAACTGGTAATCAATCTTTCTGTCTGTCTGTCCATCAGTCCTCACAGTGACCCTGTGTTAATGACAGTGAAATAGAGCTGTCTGTCTCCAGCTCCTCATCATGGCTTTAGGGCTGCAAGTGCTTCAGGGCTGCAAGTGCTCCTTAAAGTCTTCTGATGCAATTACAGTGACCAGACTTTTCTTCTCCTCTCATACAGTATGTTCCTGCGAACCTCTTCTCTTTCTTTTACTTTTCTCTTTGCCTCTCATCACCACCATCCAGAATATTCCCTCTTCATACACTGATGTAGAGTTGCTATCACCTGCTGGAAATTTCTTTTTCTTACATGGTCCATTTACACTTTCTTGATCTTGGCGGACACAAGGCCCATTCAAACTTATAAAAACATGCAAGATAGATTTATATTCCTTCATAAAAACTACTAGAGCTATAGATAGAAAAATCTTTAGGACCTACATCTTAAAAACGTTAATACTCACAGTATATAATGTCCCTTACTAGCTTTAGCAGCCTTTATAATGACTGTTTATGTTGAAAATGCTTTCTGGCCTGCTTGTGATTTTTCTATTCCTGTACCGCAGTAACACATCTGGTTTTGACTCTTTTCTAGCTACGGCAGCCTCTGTAGCTAGCCTCCCTGACTGAATGGGCAAAGAAAAGAACATCACCCACCAAAACTGAAACCTTAATATAAATACAATCAAAAAATGCCACAGCACAGGAGATAATAGTAAGAAGAGGTGACACAGTCCAGATGATAATTTCCATTATTGATTTGTGGAAAAAATGTCTGTCACAATTTCTTTGTTAGACCAACATTCAATAAAACCAAAGATATTCAGTTTGATATAACAGCAGAAAATCTTTATATTTGAGAAGCTGGAATTATCTAATGTTTGGCATTGTTGCTTGGTGAATATATTCATGACGTCACCACGTTTCACCTCCTTTCCAGTACCGATGTGGGTGCCAACAGAGTGACAATAGAGTTCATTGAAAGTTTGAGTCTACTGTAGATATGAATGTGTTGCTAAAAGAGGACACTACAGTGCGTTGTGGCTGAACAACAAAGTGTTATCAGGAATTGCAGCCCGACATTGGTGCAAGCAGGCGTTCAGATAAGAGCGGCAAACCCCGAACACAATAATACCAGCAGAACAAAACACCCGCTCATGCTGACACACAGAGGGAGCACCCCAAAGCGCCAGGCTGTATCAGTGTAGCGGAAACATTTGATGTGTGGGAGTTCTTTTTTAAACTGATCGCCACATTTCCTTGTCTGGAGGATTGAGAGGTAGTCATCAAGAAATTCCAAATACTGTTCTATATTATCATTTTGTAATGATTTGTACAGTAATTTGTGTTTGAGTGTGAATATAACCATGGGTTTGTGTGAGGTGAGCCCCATGTTAATAATAGCAGAGCTGTGTGACAGTTATCCTGCAGTAACAATGAGCAATGGCCCCCAATGGTCACAACGACTGACCCCAGCTCTGACCCTGCTGCTGCCTAAAAAAACACAAAACGGCCCCTTGCCGCAGGGGAAGCACAGAAGAAGAGAAAAATAAGAGAGAGAGAGTCAGTGAGATCAGTCATTTTCTCAGGGTACAAATTTGCCAGCTCATTTGGGATAATTCTTCATAAATTATTTACAGCACAGAAAGCAAGACTATGCACTCACAATATAAATAAAGAATCATAGTATTAGAAATGTATTTTTTTCCTCAGGTTACACGTGGAGTCATTTTCTACGGCAGGTTTGAGTTAAACTGTAATCGAAGTTGCATGCGAGTCAAACACGACCCGCGGAGTTTTTCATTGTAAACAAACACAGTTTTGTTTACATTCTACTTTTCTCACCAAAACACATTGTGTATTTTCTTAAGACCTTATAGACATGTTATATTTTGTACCTCATAAACCTGAGAATAGTCTCAAATGTTTTTAAACCTGCATTTTTACACTATAGGGCTTCCCCTTTAGTACGTCACATTTCCACCTGTTCTACTTGTATCATGGTTGCCCCACTTCTTCCTTTGGAGCATGAACGCTACGCATCTGCAAGCTGCAGTTAAGCACACGACTGGGCAATATATCAGGGTGTGAAGTTCAGTAAATCACAACAAGAAGACTTCTAAAGAACCTAAACGCTTAACAAAAACAACTAAATTGAGTGTCATAGAGTTGAATTGTACAAATTTGCTTATCTTAAAGATATTCAGGCAGGGGCACTGGTCAGTCGCAGCTGGGGGTGCTGAGAGACAGTCAGCCTAAATAATGACACAATAATAAATGCTGTCCGACATTAATACTTTTTGTTTTGTTGTGTAAGCCTGGGACTGAATGTGAAACTATCTGGCATTGTTTGTCTTATTATTAGGCTATTATTATTATATTTAGCCATTTTTCTACAATTATGCTTCACATAACTGAGGCTGTGTATCAATCTGACCTTTCTTTTCTCCATGAGATGGAACAATTTTGAAAGTTGCGTGGCGCTGCGGAGAGCCCCTAGGTGCAGCAGTGCTTGCATCATGTGCAAAATCCATTCAGCCAGAGGGAACAATCACAAACTGTTCACAGCGGTGTAGCTCTGTGTGTCTACGTCCGTGTGTGTACTCCTTGTGATCGGCAAGGACATGTTAAAATTATAAAATGATCTTTTTAATTGCCTGCTGTTAAACAATAGCCCATCGAAAAAGCAGTGGGTGCTGCAGCACCCTCAGCACCCCCACTTCCCACGCCAGGTGTCCCCGATCTGGCCCCTAGGTAAAATACTTTAACTCTCCATGTACACAAAAGGTGGGCAAGCAGATATGTGTTGAAAATCACTGGTCAGCAGAAATGTGTATCATATGATACATGGGAACCATGTACGTCCATCAAAATAGTACTCTACAGCGCCACTACTGGTGAAAATCTTCACAGTGTACCTTTAAATTGGTGATTCAGTATTTTTTTACCTCTAGTTTATAAATATTTTACCATAACTTCCACCATTGTATGACAAGGGCATTACAAATCCAAGCTAAACCTTTGTTAGTATCCTTCTTTTCAGATTGTGGGTAATGTAGGTTTTGATTAGGAAGAAGAATACATGGAATAAAAGAGATTACATATCTGGTTCTGCTGCATTTATTTTGATCCTTTACTGAAAACGAGTCTGACAATTTTATAGGAGTAACTGCAGCCACATACTAGTACCAAAAGTGAGCTCAGAGTTGCATAATGAGAGCCAGAGGCTTCTGGAAGACACATCCACATCCAGTATGTTATTATGTTTCATAACATAATGTTTGCTGAAGCAGCTCAGCAGTAAACTTTGTTACTCTGTTACTTTGTTTTTAGTATTAAGCTGTCATATGAAAAGTATGAATAGTGACCACTAAATGCTATAGTAGCACCGGTGCATCTGCAGGTTTCTGAAGTCATGTTCTGACCACAGGCGACATAATTCACTCACATCTCTCTTAAAGAGATGCATGTAAAAAAGAGACTCAGCAAAGTCTTCTCTGGACAAATACTGAATTTAAGTGACAGTAAACAAAACAATAATATAGATCATAGGTGACAAGCTAAAAAGCTTGATGATGCGATGTGTTTCCGTTATAGAATTGCAGAGGTCAGATGAGCCGGATATATCACATCTTATATAACACAATCATCCCCTTGATTACAAAGGGCTGGCTGCATTAATGACCATATGGTCATGCACACACACACACACACACACACACACACACACACACACACATTCTACATTACACACCTACACACATTCTCACATTAATACACCATCACACACAAAAGCTTAAAGAGTGTTTAACAGGAACTATTCACTTTTAGCTGAGAGTGGTCTGTAAGCTTCTTACATGATCCAGCTTAGGCTGGCTATCCAGCAGGCAAATCAGACACTAAAAGCTGTCACGACTTTTCCATTCACTTCCATTTCTCCCTGCAACATTTAAAACTGATGCCCTGATGGAACATGTAAAGGATGTCCTCATCTTGATGTAGACCTTTTAATAATGTGATGTAGAAGCAGAAAGCCAACAGTAAGCAAAGACTTCTGTGCTATCTGCCAAACCAAGTCCTCCAAATTAAACAACAAACTATGTCGTTGATCCAACCAATCCAGAAAGACACACTTAAGTGTCTTCTGATGTGCCCCCATCAGCAGGACCACATTGCCTTTTTTTATCCAGCAATGGATAAGGTTTGGTTGGGTTTAAGCACAAAAGCAACTTGGTTATTATTAGGGAAAGAACTTGATTTGGTTTGGTTAAGATAATTACTTTGATAACAATAATAGTATTATTAGGAAATGATGACTGTCATGGTTACAAGAAACTGATGTTGACCATCAGTCATTATTTGTTTGTTAGTATCCCCATTAGCTGTGCCATAAAACAGCTAGTCTTTCTGTTGTCCAGAAGGTAACAGCAGCCACCTGTGTCAAGGTCTGATGTTTTGTCGACCCATTAATCCATCCCGACCTCCTCCCTCTGCAGACGTTGTCACATTTATAATACCATTGCACGATTTCCACCTTTCCTCCTGACGGACACGAGTCATAATGCCTATGGGGCCTCGTATGTTACAGAGATGCTTTAAGAATACTGAGAAGTTGAATATATTCAGATTTTCTCTTTAGTCGACTGCACGACCGCCTGTGGGCAGAAACTATGTTATAATTTATTTTATGAGCTGTGGGGACAGGCATCAACACTATACCTTCTTTTTAAAGGAGAAAAGTTTCATTATGACTTTGTTCATACCATCGCAACATTTGCTGAATTCTGTATAATTCATGTGGAAAAGCTCTCCAAACAAAATCCACGTTGTTGCTCAGATTTCTTTGAAAGCTCCCCACAAAAGTAAAGCCTTCTACCAGTCTACCAGCAAAACCATTTACTATAAATGATTCTTTGATATAAATGTCTCTGACTGATGTCAAGAACATGTTAGCTTAATTCCTGTGACTCCAGATGGTCAGTGTATTGAGAGAAGTCGTCCCACGACAGTTTTAGGTGATGACAGAGCTCGGATGAGGTCAGAGACTGCCGCAGAGAAATGATCATTGGTCAGTGTGGTTCCCTCTGCTGTGAGGCTGCAGTGGAAATACATATCATAACGACATAGTGAGGCTAAATTATGCAACACCAGGCCTGATGGAAAAATACGAGGTTTTGTTTTTTTAACCGTAGAATGTCACAGTTTGTTTCTCAGTTCTTTTAGGAGCAGATGTTCTGCTCTGCATCAGACCACCTTGTAAAAGAATCTGAAACATCAATTTGCTGCATCCTGCTGGAGCCAATATTGTGATTTTTCAATTAATTAAAACTAACTGCTGCTGCTGCTGCTGCTGCTGCTGCTGCTGCTGCTGCTGCTGCTGCTGCTGCTGCGTCTGAGTGCAGAATGAAGAACCATCAGGCTGTGGAATATCAAGGTACTGCCAACACACACATGCAGTATATTCATATTCAAAATACATCAAGAAAACAGACACATTTAAACTTTAGTGAGACCATTACTGGTTTAAAGAGGTCATTGACATGATTTGATTTGGTCACAGTGTGTGTGTGATGAGTCACAGTGCGGAGGTGTGTGGAGGAGTGATGACTTTTATAATCAATAACCAGAAACATCTTGTGAGTGTATGTGTTTTCAGTTAGTTTTTTTAATTAGACTGACAGGGAGATTTAATGAGACTGTGGCCTACAACGCCAATATAATTATACTGCTGAGCAGAGGAAGAAGGGGAAAGACAGAGATGGCAAGTTTGTCAGTCCATTACAGATTTTAGTATCCTGTAATCCCAAGAATTATTGCAAATTAAACCAATCCCACTAAAATATTTGTGCGACCTTGACATTTTTTCAAATCCCAGCAATTTTTCCCAGGAAATAATTCTACCAACCACCACAGTTTCTGCTTAGAAATAATCTTAATACAGAAGCACTTATACAAGCCAGTCAAAAACTTCAAAATAATTAACCCTCAATACCAATCAAAACAACCCAAAAAAACTAAACAGTAAAACTATTTGATTTAGTTTGCTGGCAGTGTACATGACATGGTAGGAAGGACAATTCAGAGGGGGTAAGTTAGTGTTCTTCCTGACTTGCCTTTTCCACAGACGAGTGACTACGGAGAGAAATCTCCACAAACAAGATGATTACTAAGATCCTGAGAGATTCCAAAAATGAATTTTTCATTTCAAATTTTAGCAACATCTTTTGGATGAACTGCTGTATTTTCAGTCTTTTCAGACTGCTCACACAAAAGCTCCATGAGATCCAAGAGGGACTGCTTGATGAATGATTATACACAAGCCCACATTCACACACAATGAGAAAGAAATAAAGAAACAGAGGGGATCTGAAGATTAAATTCCCCTCATAATGTTCAAATGTTTCTATCTTTCACACAGCACTGTTTGTTTTTTTTTCTCTCATTGTAGGGCATAATATGTTTTGCGTAATACTTTACATTACGCAGGATGTTTAATCTGCTGTTTTGCTAATTCACTCGCGCTGGTTGAGAGTCAGAACTCAAGGCGCAGGATGTGGATGTAAGAAAGAAAGAGTGGGCGAGACTGACAGAGAGAAATGAAGTGAGCCCTCCCGACCACCCTCCACACACAAACACACATCTTACATCAAGACAACAGCCAATAGGGGGACAGCTGGTGGCACAGTTCCTGGACTCCGACCAATGACTGTATGTGGGTGGACTGGTGGGGTGTATCGTGCCTATTTGTGCATGCATGCGTGTGTATGTGTCTGTTGTCTGGGCGTATGGCGGCCGTCTCAGGGGGTGATGTGTCGCCAGTGCGTAAAAACTGAGCACAGCAATCTGTTGAATGACATCGGAGTGTATGTGTGTGCTTTCAAATGTATGAGCTGTGTATATCTGTAAAAGAAAATGATGACAGACGATCAAATGAAACAGTACAGATGAGCATCATTTGTAGCCATAAGCAAGAATAGATTAAGGTAGATATGTCAGATAGTCAAACATACATTGATGTTTTTATCAATCTAGTCCCAGTAGTGATTTTAAATGACATTCAGATGTTACCGGCTGCAGAAAGTGCATCAGAGCAGCATTACGTCGGAGAAGATAATGAGGTTGTATGGTGCCATATGATCAATAATAACTCTCTCTCCTTCTCTTGACCCCTGAGGAGAGAGCACAAATGCATGACTGCACACATTTACTGCTTGTCAATCACAAGAAGAGGTAAAGAGGAAGTGGGGGGGGGGTTAAGATAAGAACAGAGAGGCTTGAGGGTGGATGATGTGTAAAGGGAGATGATGTGTGAAGGCTTCTGGATACAATAAAAGTTTTTTACTCCATTTTTTTATTTTTAAGTAAATATTATTTTAATTAAAAAGAGAAAAGCCTCTGTAATCTCACGGTGCCCGAGGGCTTATCTGCTATGCTGATGCACTGTATAATATTCCTGTTGTGGATATTTCTGTGGTCAGCTGGAAGGGAAATTCACATAGCTTTCGTGGCCTTGCGTTGATGTTTCAAGTGGTTGTATAAATTTGTGGTGTTCCCCTCCGATGCTGCGATTATGACGTTTCTTGTAAAGAAGCTGTGTGCTTCATGACGTTCACCATTGTCTTTGAATTCCACTCAACAGCAGAGGCTGCATTAGAATTAAACTTTGAAAGAAATTTAGACAGACAGGGTGGTAAAAATTATTTCAAAATGTATTATTATAAGTCATGTTTCATTTAAAATGAGACATATAGCCTATCTAATAGCATTTCATTTTCAAAAACATCTTTATCGCAATAACATTTATTATGCAGAACCTTCAGATTATGCATGTATAAGGGCATGGAGAGAAAAGAACAGACACACTTTTCATGTCACCACACAAAGCAGATTAATGATTTTTGCCTCCTTGTTGCCGCTGGCTGATAAACGTTAGCGGTATTACTTGCTTGTCCTTCACACTTCACCGCATCAGTCCCCCTTTTGTCACCTCGTTTATCAACCACAATACAGTTATTGGGCTTTCTGAAGAAACTCTGAAGAAGCTGCTGTGACATTTTGCGATGGCTAAAGCCAGCTAAACGAGGTCAAGGTCATGCATGCGAGATCAAGATCAAGACAAGACTACTAGACAACAGCAAATTAGTATGCACACTGCCATTAACTGGACAGGTGATCTACCACATGTGGTCTACATGTTTACTGAATGCCAGAGAATATTCGGTTAATGTGGCCGCTACTCAACACTGACTGGCCTTTTTTTGGGACAAGTACATGGGTGTCGTCACAACTGGTTATGGTTATCAAACAGTTGCGATAAGACTTAAGAAGTTTCTTAATCCTCTTGCTCAGAGAAAAAAATTGAGTGGGCAACTTTCATTTCTGGTGTGTCATTTAATGAACACCACAGAGACACACAAGAGTCCTAAAATCACTGCTCTTCAAACCTACAGTCCACTCAGAGCTGATCCAACCTACACCTGCCCACACAAGAGCACTACTGTGTCCTCCACACTGCACCAACACTTTGGATTACATCCTCAGATGACAACAGAAAGCACTAACAGGCGGAGGAGTTGAGTGCGGAAACTGTGTGGTGTTTGAGGAGAAAGAAAAATACAAATGAGCAGTTAAAAGGAAGAAGATGTGAAGGAAAGAAGGAAGGTAAAGAGTGCAGGGATAATAATTTAAGCAAGGAGGGGAGAGGGTGAGAGGCGATAGATTAGTAAGAACAAATGAAGAAGAAGATATAGATGAAGAAAAGTTAGCTTACAAACAGGCAAGAAGAAGGAAAAAAATGATGAGGATGGGAGGTGAAGATGGAGGACTGGAGACAATGATTGCAGGAGGAGACAAAAGACAAGTAGAAAAAAAGATATGATAAAGAAGTGAGAGGGTTTGGGATATAAGGAGAAGATGAAAGAGCAAAAAACAGAAATCCGGGGAAGAGAAGGATGGGAAGGAAGGGAAATAAAAAGGAAGGGAGGATAGAAGTGAGGAAGCGTGAGAGGATAGATTGAAGAAAATAGGAGAGAAAGACAAATGAGTAGTTAAAAGAGAAGAAAGAGAAATTTGGTGGATGGAACAGAAGTGTGAGGATGAGAGATGAACAGTGGGCAAATAGAGAAAAAGATGATCAGGAAGAAGAGAAGAGAAAAAACTAGAAAGACTGAGATGGGAGGTGAAGAGAACCAAGATGTGGCTGAATAAAAAAAAACAGAAGTGAAGATAGAAGGATAATAAAAGAGAAGAGAAGGAGGGAGTGGTCGTAAAATGCCCCGCAGCTGATCCTGGTGTTTGATGTAAACTCTCCTCCAGCAGTCGCACACTGGAGTTCTGAGCTTTTAATAGGCAAGCACTGAGCAGAGACACAAAACATACTGTGCACAGACACAAATGCACACAGTATAGCATGTACACGCAAACACGTGATTATAACGCACAATCCCTCAAGCACAAAGCTGTAAGCTGTATCCAGCTCTCCTAATACATCCACAATACATCAGTTTAACTTGCAAAGGAAGCACACTCTGCCACCTTCTGATGTGACATGGGAAATGTTGCCTTTGTATTATAGTACGGCAGTATAAAGAGACAGGAAAGCACAGGGAGACAGAGGCAGTGATGATTAGGACGATGTGACACAGATAATTGTCTGGAAATAAACCGGGAATGTGTAAGCTACATGGAATGCATCCACACCACAAAACGACCTCGGAAAAAGATGCTCTTAAAATCACATACACACACATGGTGCGTACACATACACACAATGCATCTCTGGAAAGAATAAAACAAGCCGCAGTCATGCATGTGACACTGTAATCCTCATTTATATTGATGAGGCTCGGGGCTGTGGGGACGTATGACAGAGTGGGAGAGAGACAAGGTGCAGAGGAGTGAGGTTACATATTTAAGTGATAAAGTGGAGACCAGGGTAAGCAAGAGGGTAACAAATTAAATAGATAAAACACAGAGGGACAGCCAGAGGGAGAGAGGGCGGCCGAGGTTAAGTGTAAAGGTAAGAAAAGGAAAAGAAGAAGTTTGATGATAGAATGTCAATGGAAACGTGCTATCGTTATCCTTATGTAACTTTGTCCCACTGAAAGTGAAATTCACTGTTCGACATAAAGGATCACAGTGCAGCTGTGTTCAGCCCGTGATGCATTAGTGGTGTTAAAGTTGATAAGAATATAACACATGAGATCTATTTTTTCTTTGCATGAACGCGTGTGTGTTTCACTGCCTCAATAGAACAGTTTCAAACACATCTGATGATATTTAGAGAACGTGATTTCTTAGCAGAAGATCTGAGGAGTTGCCTCTCAGCAGGCGGCCACTGCAGCAGTTGTTCTCCTCCCAACACGCACAAACTGTATGATACACACACATATACAAACACACTGCCTGTAGACAGTTTCAATGTTACACAGATGCAGAACTCAGTCCTCGCCTGTCTGTCTGAACAATGTGTTGCACTCTCTGCTGCTCTGCTCTTCATCAGATGTTTCTGCAATCTCTCTGCTTAACTGCCTGTGACTTTGTGATTCCATTTGCCTCTTTGAGGTCAAAACTGCCCAATTTTGGATGAATAAGCTTGAAAACAAAAGCAACATGGACTCAGAAGTAGCTTATGAATTTTAGTAGGCTAACATGTCATCCCGTCAGATTAAAGGTGTTTGTCGTTTTTAATATTTCAATATTGCTATGGTTAAAGCAGGTAAATATCTGTATTCGCAGAGTTTATGTGGCTACATTTCCGCAGTGGTGCACCGGTTGTGATGCATTTACGTCAGCCAGCAATGATTTATTTGCCAAAGCTGAAGAGGGGAGCAACCATAACGACTGAGTAGGCTACAACAATTAAGAGCCTATATGGCGGAGAAACCTAAGAAGCGTTACAAAAAATAAACTCTTTATTAAGAGGAAGCATTTCAGTCTAAACAAGAAAATGGAACTTTAACCCCAACGCTAACCCTGCACAAGCTAAAAAAATCAAGTTTACACTGCCTGAAACTAAGGCCAGGGGAAACAGTCAGCCACCCAATCTCTGTCCAGCAGTGCATGGCAGTAAATCTCATGGGCCTTCTTTTGGTGCAAGTTGCAAGCACACAATACTCTTAAGGACGTGCCAGCAGTGTTTGCGCATTTACTCTCATTGCCAGAGAAAAAAGTTCAACCCTGTGGGTCATAAAAATAAGGATTTTGAGGATCAAGTGTGGCTTCAGCTGCATTCACGCATCATCTGACATTGTGACTCCTTCCCGCAGGGGTGTGCAGAAGTGTGGTCGTGTTTATTTGTGCTTTCGAGTAGAACTGCGGTGAAACGATCTGAAAATAATGTTTTATTTCTCTGATATCCTGCTTTATTATAACTAATGCCACTCCCTATCTTCATTTAATCCCTAGCTCACTCGACCACCTCTGCTCTCTCTCTCTCTGTCTAATTTGTTGAGCTGAGGAGAAGGGGCCAAATTTGAATCGTGTGTTTACAACTGGCAACCTACAAATCCTACTCATTCTGCCTTAAGCAACTTAATTGTGATCCTTCATAAACCTCCTCTCTTGAAGATTCTGTTTATTTGATCTCCAGCCTTTGTTTTGTCTTCTTGTCTCAAAGTTCATTGAACATCGGTGCTCCAGAGGCTCTTTCTGTCTGTTTACCTGTGTCTTCTAAAGTTAATCTTCCTGTTTTTTTATCCTGCATGATGAAACTGGAGGTGTAGGGATTGGATTGGAAAAGATCAGTCTGTTTGCTCATTTATCTGTTTTCTGTGTGCCAGCATCTCACGTAGAACTGATCCAATTTCAGACAAACTTGAGGAAGCAACGACTCTCACTACAGCCCTGCTGCATTTTTAAATTTATAGTTGAATCTCCAAAGTGACAGAGCTCAAGATTTCTTCTCTTTATTTAATAATTAATATTTACCATCTTCCAGTCTGGCTGTCCTGTCAAAAAAAATCAATCCCCCTGTCTCTATTTATATGAGTCTGCGAAACAACCAGACGCAATTTTACCCTGCACCAATCAGCCAGATCATTTGCATAATTAAAAACTGATGAAAAGAGGCTGTGGATGAGAGGATGGAGGTGCGTAAACAGCTCTGAATGTAACCCAAGAGAGCAATCAGACGGGAGACAGAGGAGGAAAGGAGGAGGAGTTAAGAGACAGGAAGGAAGATGGTAAATGAGGTTATGAGACAAAAAAAGAAAGCGAGAGTGATGGTTATGTTGATAAAAAGATAAATATTTTTTGCTTGTTTGGTGCTCTTGTGTGTTCTTTATTTAACATACACATTCTCTAATAAGCATTTTGATGAAAGATGTGTATTAGAGAATTATGAGCAGCATAGTTTTAAACGTTGTCACAATAAACTCCATCTTTCTAGCTATCCCAGTCTATCTCGACTTCTTCTCCTTCATTATTACAAATGCACTAAATGCATCACTTCATCCTAAGGAAGGTTTCATGACGTGGCTTTCTGCTAAATCATAAGCGTACAATAACAAATATTTCATTCTTTTAAAATGTTGCAGATTATCAATTTAACAGCCGAGTTGGAAAGTTTAATGTTATATAACAACCCTCTGCCTCATCAGAGCAGCTCAGCAGTCAAGAGTACAGGGCTGAGCTTTTCCCAAGTGTGATTTGTAAATGTACGAGCGTGAGGTGGGGCGGTGATGAAAGAGCAGCACAGCAGCCCCTGGGTAAGTAAAGGTTAAAAGATGCAGAAAACAGGGGAACATATGTCTCTGTCAGTAAGTGGCTCAGGATAAGAGAATCTGCTAAATGCCTTATAGTTGTGAAATGTAATATAGCTTAGAGAGGGAAAAACTGTAGAGGGGGGAGATGCCAAGGGAGCAGGGAGGAGAGGTGGGGAGGGGAGGGGAGGGAAAGAGAACATGGGAGGAAGCAGGAGTGAAAGAGAATGAGAGCTGGGAGATAATGGACGAGAGGAAGTGGAGAGGCAGAGGCAAGAAGACGGAGAGAGGAAGGAGGAGTGTTAATAAATAATCCATCAGCCAATATAAAAGGTAAATCAGCACTTGAATATTTCTCAAAGGAACTAACCATGCTGGTGGAGTTGTGCAGACGACTGCATGAGCAAATATCAAACATCAAAGCACAGAAAGGCAAATGTCTGTGTTCAAACTGCTGTCCAAGGAGACAAGAAGAAAAATAGCACACTAAGTTAGGGTCAACGAAATGATTAAATATGACTCTAATTATTCCAAAAACAATCCCTTAGGGGCAAACAATGTGCCTGGTGAAGTCTTATGCATGACACGTCGCACTTTATCCAAAGGAAGGTTTAATGATATTTTTTAAAACATGCTGGAGCTCTATTGTTTCTTGCGTGGCTGTATCTGTATCTTACTGCCTGTTTTCTTCAAAGATGGATGAAGGGAGGAAGGACCAGGCTGAAGGCTGGTGCAAGAAAACAAGGGAAGCCCCAGAAAATCTGCAGAGACAGGAGAGGGAGACAGGGAGATAGGAAAAGCCCAGGGAAGCCCCGCTGCAGCTTCTGTGCACAGGAGGAGGATTCCCACTTCTCTTCTTTCTCTGCAGCCTGCAAGCTGCAGCACCGCAGTTATAACCAACTGCCTCATTAAAGCTACTGCCAGACTTCAGACTGAATGCATAACCTATTTTACATTTATAATCAAGTGCTATGCATCCCTCTCTCCGCCCTGCAGATCTGCCTCAAGCTTACATGCTGAAATCATGGAGAAAAACAAAACAAACCAGGAATGGTCATAATGAAGACACAATACTTTAGACCACACAATCTGAAATAACGTAACACTATAACACTATACTTACTACTATACTATCTATTATTTCAGAATTCACTCCTGGGTAATACAGATAAGATGCAATGTATTGCTGCATGTAAATGCATGTAAACACATGAAAGTGATTTTTTTTTATTTGAAGATTTCCTTCATGTGTTGGTCATAATTATTCCCATAAATATATATAACACTATATCAGCGGTTAGGACGCACAGTGCACAACTGAGGTTGCCCTGTCAATTAAAACTCTGAAATATTAAATTAAGTCAGGCTGGTAACGCAGGGGCGTAGCCGGTCGACCTATGGTGGAGAAACATCATACAACCAACCCAACCTGACCAGAAACCCTGTCCGGACAGACCGCTCTGCTGCGTCAATGGTTGACACATAAAGAGAGGAAACCGGAAAATGAGCAAATTGTTTTTTAAAATAAAAGTGCGTACAATTTTAAATAACAGACAGAATTACAGTTTTTCTCCATTGGTTTGGCTCATTTCTTGAAACAGAAATTACATTCTCAAACCTCTAAGATCATTTGGCA
>JAPMOB010042880.1:0-29568 GCA_029875015.1 Lepomis gibbosus | reverse complement strand
TCGCGCGCCCTCCGCGGGGCGAGGGGGCGACTGGCGCCGGGTGGCTTGGACCCCGTTTACAACTGCTCGCAGTTCTAGTTCAATTTACATTTACTCATTTGGCAGACGTTTTTATCCAAAGCGACTTACATTTGACGAACAACATACAAGCATCAAAAGAGCATCAAATATAGATTTACAACTGACAATACATACTAGTAAGAGCAGCAATAAATACTAGTAAGAGTTTATAGTTCATATCACATCAGTGGGGTAAATACCTAGGGAAGGAAGTAAGAGTTAACAAAAAAAGTGCAATCAATACAAGATAATAGGGGATAGAAGAAGAAGAGCACAGGAAGTGCATTATAGAGGTTAGGAGTTAGAGGTGTTATAAGAGGAAGTGTTCTCGGAAGAGATGAGATTTCAAGAGCTTCTTGAAGTTAGAGAGGGACGCCCCTGCTCTGATCGTGTGTGGTAGCTCGTTCCACCATCATGGTGTCACAGATGAGAATAGCTGGGACTGGGATTACTTTGTGTGAAGGGATGGCAGAGCCAGGCGGCATTCGTTTGAGGAGCATAGTGGCCGAGAAGGAACGTAAATTTGTATTATGGAGTTTAGGTAGATGGATGCAGACCCAGTAGTCACTCTGTATGCAAGCATTAGTGACTTTGATCGTGGAGGCCAGAGGGAGCCAGTGGAGGTGACATGAGTCCTTTTGGATTGATCAAAAACCAGACGATCTGCTGCGTTCTTAACTATTTGTAAGGGTTTTACCGCACATGCTGGAAGACCTGCTAGGAGGGCATTGCAATAGTCGAGGCGAGAGATAACCATGGCCTGTACCAAAAGCTGGTTGGCATACTGAGTGAGGTAGGGCCTGAGTCAATTTGAAGTTTGATGTTATGGTGGATGGATTGCTTGGCTGGAATGACCCAGAGTTCAGTATTAGAGAGGTTTAGCTGAAAGTGGCAAGACTTCATCCATGCAGATATGTCCGAGAGACAGTCCGTGATCCACGCTGAGACGGTGGAGTCGTCTGGCGGGAGCAAATGATCGGCCCGTGAGGTGGTGAAAATTGAGAAGAGAAGGGGCCCTAGCACTGAGCCTTGGGGCACCCCTGTAGAGAGGCAGTGGGAGGAGGATAATTATCCTTGCCACAAAACATTGTAGGAACGCCTTGTGAGGTAGGAAGATGTTGAGCATCTTAGGTTAGCAAATGTTAGAATGCTAACACTTGATAATTAGTAAAAGTACACCAGAGCCTAATTGGGAAGGTTTAAGGATAAACCAAAACATTGGACCAAGTAAGATTTTGATCAGATGGTGTCACTAGCAGGCAACTCAGGGAATCACCAAATGCTTATAGTTTGTCCTAGAGGGAACATGAATTTGACTAGTACATTTCATAGCAATCCAGCCAGTAGTTGTTGAGACATATTCACTCAAAACCACGAATATTAACATTATGGAGGAGACTGGAGAAGGAGATCATGAAAATAATTAGGATTCATCCTCTGTGGACCATGAATATCTGTACAAAATTTTGTGCCAATCAGTTGGGTAGATGTTCAGATATTTCAGTCTAGACAAAACCAACAGACCAATAGGCTATTGCCATCTCTGGAGCCAGGCTGCTAACATGCCTAAAAATTAATCTCTGTGGCTGACTGAATCGCTGCTACCTAGGCTATAGGTTCTAAAGGCTTTAATTTTGTGACATCTCCTACTGTCAATACATCTGATTAAAATCCTGTCAACCTATTGCATGTGGGTTGATAGCTTTAAAGCAACAGTTTGACATTTTTGGAAATATTGTAAGCTAAGATAACATGCTGTTAATTGTAGCTTCATATTGAGATACCACCACCATAGTTAAAAAGAGTGGCATCAACCTTCATATTTCAGTAAATCACACTTTGAGTTCATAGCCAGCAAGTTCATCTGAAAAATTGTTCAAAGCTTTGACTCAATTGTCTCAACATTTTCACACAAATAAATAAGAATAGTTGTGCAGATGGCTTAAAATGTAAAAATCTCTAAATGTTAGAAAACATTCAGTGCTTTTTTCCCTACTTTATCTTTAACATTTAAATCAATCATTTCCCCATTCTACTATCTCTACTGCAGCCTCTTAACAGTTACCTGATATGTAGGTGTCAGAAGGCAGCAGTGAAGGAGTTGTGGCCAGTAGTGAGGGTGTCTTCTCCTCAGGCTCTGCCTTCAGAGTGGGACCTGCCGGCCCTATGGCTCCTGTCATAACCATATGGTTAGTGGGGTCCTTTATGTCTAACTGTGGGAGGAACTCTGTTACAGGTCTGAAGGGCTCCCTGTCAAAGAGTGGAAATCTCTGAGTGTCTAAGGAGTTTCTGTCGTCCATCCTGGGTCTCTGTGGAGTGATGGGTTCTCTTTTGGCCTGTGGCGCCGGAGGGCCGGGCTGTAACAGAGCAGGTGCAGAACGATGTAATCTACTGTTTCTATTTGTCCAGGTAAAATAATACAAATATGTTATAATGCTCAAGATGTGGCTGAACGAAAGCAAGTAAGTAAACTTAGATGATTTTGTGTGTTCCTAAAGGTAAAGAATGAACTTTGAAATATATTTGTTGTTTCAGACTAACACATTTATTTTAGTAGGACACTACCCAGCCAGTCTTCTTGTGGCATGTATCTAAGTACATCTATTCAAGTACTGTTAAATCCACTGTATTTCAGAGAGATTATATATAGGGTTAGTGTGCTTTTACTACAATTTTACAATTATTTGACAACTATAGTGACTTTACTTTACAAATTCAGATTTTTGCATATAAAACAAACCCAGAGCTTATAAAATATGATGTTTTGTTAGAAATTACACCACCCAATTGTATATACAAGTACCACCAAAACAATTAGTTTAAGGACAGAAAATTAAGTGGCTATTATTTTTTTATAATTGTTTAACTATGTAGAAATGCCAAACATTTAATGAATATAGCTTGTCAACTATGAGAGTTTTCTGCTTTTAATTTATTTGTAATAATGTTGAGGTTTGGACTGCTGGTTCAACAAAACAAGCATTGTGAAGGTGTCACTTGGGCTCTGTATAAATATGACGGAATTTCTCACTAATTTTACAAACTAATCAGTCGATTAATTGAGAAAAGAATCTGGAGCTTAATCAAAATAATCATTAGTTTCAGTTGTATACAGAATATTTAAATATGTCTTCCACCTTAACAAACTACAACAGTAAAATCCTGTTTTTACATTAATATGAGTAATAATAATCTTGATATAATGATATAACATTATATATATCATATAACACAGGGAACATTTTTCTGCATTGAGTACTTTTGTGTACTTGTGTGCAGAATTTTACTTAGATCAAGGATCTGAATACTTTCTCCACAACTGTTTACTGCTAGTATTACCTCTAAAATACCATTAGTGACTGAGATGAGATAAGAGATAAACCTTGCAGAGAATTTTAACATGAGGAAATACTTAAACGAGATGCTAGCAACTCTGTGAGACTGTACTTAGGCACAGTGTAGGAATGTCTAAACAAAATTTCATGGCAATCTATCCAATAGTTGTTGAGACATTTCACTTAAAATGTCAACCTCACAGAGAAATCAGGGGATCCCCAAAGTCATGAGGATTCATCCCGTGGGAACAATAAATGTCTTTGACCAGTTTTTGTGCCAATCCATTCAGAAGATGTTGAGATAGTTAATCGGATAAATGAAAAAATGTACATGCTTGTGGCAGGGTATCACTAGGATTTATATGTCATTAGGATTTATCTTCTGGGCGCAATGAATATTTGTGCAAAAAATTCTCAGCAATCCAAATAAATAGTTGTTGAGATATATAAGTCTGGACCAAAGTGGTGGACTGTCCAACAGAGATTGTACAAAATACAAAATATTTTTAGATTTGACTTAGTTGCCTCTGCATATTCTGCATAGACACGTTGAGCCATAACACAGACTAAGTTGACAAAATCAGGTAGAGAAATGACTGAATTGTTCTCCTCACCACCATCTGGACTCTCCTGAAGTCTCCTGGGAAGGTGGGTGTGTCTGTATCTGTCCTGTACGGGGGTTCTCTAACATTACTGGAGACCTCAGGGATTCCTGGAGGCAGCTTGGAGCTCGGGATGGAGCTGAACAAGAGTCTTTCTCCGTCCTCACAGATACGACTTAGCAGTTTTCTCTCCAGAGCTGAAAGACAAGGCCATAACAGTAAATATATACAGTGATATACTGCTCTTTGTAGTTTTATGTCTGTTAAAAAGACAGGGGATTTTTTTTGAGCACCGGTGCTCAAAAAAAATTCATGTTAGTTGCTTCCCAGCAAAGCCACAGATCAAATACGAGCAGTTTGGGGTTTATTGCTCAAGAGAACCATGGTAGATGATGTTCTGGAAGACTGATTTTCCATGTCTCACATCCAAACTATTTGTTGTTTCTCCTCATTTATGCCAGAGTGTGTAGAAGACGAAGCAGTGCAGTATCTTACAGTTGCTCTTTGTTGCCACCAAGTGTCAGCAGAATACGTTTTTAAATGTCCTCCTTGATGTGCAAATTAATTTCTGGACCCCTAAGTCTTGCCTTCTTGGTACACGTAGAGTTGCACGTAGAGTTAAAATCTACAACATGTTTTCATGGAAACTACTTTCTGCTGAAGAATCCTGAAGTCCCTATAACACATTTTTACAGTGTTCTCTGGAGTTTCCAGAAAACACTGATTCTGTTTCTGGAAAGGGAAACACAGTTAAATAAAAAATTTCACAGTTTTCAGTGTCAACCATAAATTAACTTCCATTCAGCATTGGGGTGAGGGTAGCCTATCTTACAGATAGACAGTGGTAGAATAAGTACTGAGATCTTTTACACAAGTAAAAGTTGCAATACCACAGTGCAGAAACACAAGCAAAAGTCATGCATTCAACTTTGGACTATTAGTATCAAAATATACTATCAAAAGTAAAAGTACGCATTATACAGAATGATTCATTTCATTATAATGTATAATAATGTATATTACATTATCATTGCTAATTCTATATAATATATGGTAGTTCAATCTATAATAATACGTCATGATTTATTTGTTGATTATATTTTGTTTTAATAATCTGAATCTGCAAAGTGTTCAAATCAATGTAGTGTAGTAAAAAGTTCCATATTTTCCTCTTAAATGTAGTGGAATAGTAAAAAGTATTGGATAATGGAATTACTTAAGTAAAGTACAAGTACCTCTATAGAGGCTCTATTAGCTTACTTGAGAAAATGTAGCCTGAATTACTTATTTACTTTACACCGCTGCAGATACATCAAAACCAGCACAAATGAAACCAAAACTATCTGCATGACTAGAACAAACTAGTCATAAGTAGAAAATGTGTTTGTTTGTAATTTAGGTGAGTCAACCCTTTAATATGCACAGTGCATTATCATGAAGCTTACCTGGAAGTGTTTTGAATTCAGCAATCTTGTACAGGTGGTCGCTGTAGGGGTCAGAGGCCATGAACTTGAGCTCCTTCTTGAACTCCTCATAGAGAGGATCGCTCTCATTCACTACCCCGATCACAAACATCTCGATGTTACTTCCTTGAGCTTCTAACACGGCGCTCTCCAGACTGACCTCATCTCTTTTATCAGCCTGGCCGTCCGTGATGATGATGGCCACCTTTCTCACACCTGCTCGCGCTGCCTTGAACAGTCGGGTGGCCTGTTGGATGGCGCTACCCGTGAACGTACCCTCGCCCAAATAGGTCATGGAGCGCACCTTCGACTTGATCTCATCACGTGTGGCTTCCTGTCTGAGGCTTACCACCACCACGTTGATGTGGCTGTAAAGGACCACACCAACCCGCGTGGTGTTCCAGCTGACCGAGGCCCGATCAATCAGGGCGATGACAAAGTCTTTTATCACGTTGAAGTTGTCAGGACCAACGCTCTCGGAGCTGTCGATCACAAAAACAAGCTCCAACGGCGCTTGGCGGCATGTCACTCCACAACCTAGTGAAACAAAACAAAAGGCCAGGTTATGGACATCAACAAAAACTAAAAATGCAAATTTGAGGTTTCTGATTACTTACTGCATATGGATCTCACTATTTTGATGATTTCTTCCCTCTGTGAAAGATAGAAAGTGCAATATTTGTCACAGTTACAATAGGCCTACTCTAAGAAATGAAAAAGATCTAACTTTCAGCTTTAATTTTAATGTGTTTAAATCCAAAATCAGTTGAGCAGTCTAGGACTTCAAGCCCTTTTTACACATATGTCTCCAATTCTAGGAATAAAGTAAACCTGAAAGTCTGACAAGAAGACTGAATGATGACTATTTAAAGTTTATGTTAACTGTTCCAATCACTTTCTTTCCCCTGAAGTTGAAGGATTGCATATAAAAAGGGCTACAACTCCTAAACTGTTCACCAAAGGTGGACGCATCGTCAAATTAAAGCAGAAACACAGTACTTAAACCTCATTGTTTCATTTCAGTGTAATAAGTAATGGACTGTACTTACTGTAAGTCCAGGTTCTCCCTTTTGTCCAACTCTACCCTGTGGTTTGAAAGAGATCATAATTTACCAGCTGTTCACATGTTGTGAGATTTACTCTTGAAAACAAAATCCAGTACCGAAGGTCCGGTGGCTCCTGACTCTCCAGGTTCTCCTCTGTCTCCCTTTTTGCCTTTTTCACCTCTGAACCCTCGTTCCCCCTGCAAGAGGGAAGACACAGTCGTCTTATCTGCCTCAATCACTTAGTTGGGGTATCCACTTCCCGCCTAAAAGAGAGACCCTGTAGATATGAACATATCTGTAGAGCTGCAATTAAAAACCATCTGAACATTAGTGAACAAGCAATCCAGACTGAGCAACATTTGATCTTTTGTATTTGTTGTTGCTTTGGGCTTACATGTTCACAGACCATATGGGTTGGTTAATACGAGCATGTTGTGCATAGTATTTTTGTAAGCACGGAAGTTATTTTTGACTTTTGTTTTGAGCCGCTAACAAAACTGCATACAGTCAATTTCATAAATATGTTGATAATATAAGTGCTATGTTACCTTGTCCCCCTGCAGACCTTGTCCAGGAGGACCTCTGGGGCCGGGGATCCCCTGAAATCCTGATTCGCCCTGAAAACATAGAGTACAGTCCATGTTGAAGTCATGGAGACATGGTAGAGCTAATAGAAGATTTCTCTCGTCTGTCTTTTAGTACACATGCCTGGGATTCTAAACTAAATGGGGTTCTGCTTAACAGAGAAGTTTGAAAAACCTGTCCTTTTCACAAAGATAAAAATGTTTTGTATGCATTTAACAAACACATATTGCCTTATATTTGACTCTTGAGTCTGAAACATTTCTCACAAAGTGGAAATGTAAAAAGTATTTTTACTCTTTTACCAAAATGGACTATAGTGACACTAATGTCCAGCCAGGTGACATTTGCCCTCATAAACAACATAATACAGCTGGTTAGAGAATGTAGTTACTGACTTTACTGAAGTTTTATTATATAATCACATATAATACTTTTTATATAATATTTTATATTCTATCTTAGATTGCTTTACTAATCTATGTATTATGTTATACTATCACTAAATTTTACCAAGTATATTTTATGTCCTAAACTACATACTATATTATGTTTATGCTATACTGTTTTATTACATAATGTATTTACTATATAATATTTCTATATTAATACAGACAAACAGTAAGTATAATCATGTAACTTGGATTACATATTATTCAGGTCTATGCTGTCTATGCTACAGTAGATGGTATCATATTACTGTTACATGTACTATATTATACTGCTACTTATCATACCATTATGAAACAGTATTGCACTATTACTTTAGGTACAACACCGGTCATGGGTAGTTTGTGTATGTATTCTGCTTGCCTGGTAATTTTCGAGTTTAATTGCTCTTGTATAGTTTGTATTTTTATATATTTTTTTGTATTTTCGATTACTTATAATTCTATAATTTGCACTCTTCTGTGTAAGTAGTGTGGTGTACTTATTTTTAGTGTCCTTGTGCAGCTGCAACACCTTAATTTCTACGTATTAATAAAAGCTTCACTTCTCTTATCTTTCAGAGTTTGCAACTGACAGCTAACAGCGGTACCTTTTGTCCTTGGATGCCCTCTCCAGGTAAACCCTGAGGACCAGGTGGTCCCATTCGGCCAGCTGAACCCTGCAAGAAAAGTAAACTGTGTGTCTTTTTGCACACCAACATGACTTTTAAGGCATTCATTGAAAATATAAAAGCCATTGTTTTGAGCAGGATAGATTACCTTAGAACCAATTAGGCCAATTCCTGGTGGCCCAGCAGGTCCAGGTGGTCCAGGCAAGCCCCTGTCTCCCTGAACAGGAAACAGCTTATAAGTTATAAAACATTATTATACAAAGCAACAATCAACACAGCAAGTAAAACCACCATAATATTGTAAATCAGGTAGTAAAGGGGGTTAAATCAGAATTGTTTTATATTTCTAAGATGTTTGTACTGTCTATTAATCATTAGAGAAAAGTCATGGTTTAGAGAAATATCAGAAAAGGGTTTTTTGTTAATCATCTTCTTATCCTCTAATTTTATCTCCTGACACTTGTGTTGAGAACTGCTGCAGCATCACAACACTACATGGTGGAAATGCATAAAACAAAACTAGCACTATTGCAAAGACAATCTTCAGAGAAATGAAGGTAACATCTACAACAGAGATGAACAATTTAACATTTTCATTGATGACAATGTTCACACTTTTTTTTTCTTCGCTGGGTGAACTTTTACCTTTGGTCCAGGTAAACCGATGCCATCTGCTCCGGTCTCTCCTGTCAGACCAGGAGGCCCTGGAAGTCCCTAACACACAGGTTGAAATAATTACATAGTACAGGGTGTAAAGTGATGAAGGAGGCTGTAATGTAGGTTGATACTCACTGGAGGGCCGGGATAACCTTCACCTTTCAGTCCAGGTGCCCCAGCAGGCCCTGGGGACCCTTGGTCTCCCTATAAACCAAAACATGTTACTTTTATCACTACTTTTCATGGGAGGATCAGTGAAGAGTAAAACTCACCTTGGGTCCAGTTAAACCGGTCCCAGGCTCTCCCACAGCTCCAGCTGGACCTCGAAGGCCTGGTTCTCCCTGAAAAAACAGAGGTAGAGCATTGAACCAACCTTGCTGTTGTTGTTTACAGTTACAGTGGCTGTTTGTTAGCATCACATAAGTCTACCTTGGCACCAGGCATACCCCTCCCTGGTGGTCCAGTTGCACCTGGTGGCCCTATATTTCCTGGTTCCCCCTGGAAGAGAAAACACGTATCAGACTAATACTTGACAAGTCAACGTGGTGAGACTCAGATATCTGCAGTTTATTTGTAAAAAGAATTTTAGGTTGAAAACAAAATTTAGATTAGTAAAACAACTCACTATGGACTGTTTGGTATAGTGTACTGATTGTCTTTATTAGAGATTGATAAACAATAAGATTAACCAGTAGAATTATTGGTACATCTGTGCTATGCATAAGAAATTCCATTACATACATTTTTTAAAGACTGCATGTCAATGCAAAGTACATTATTATATATTATTATAAATGTTAGGGAATTTTGTAGTTTTTATTTATTAAAAATTAAATTTCCTGCTGGGTTTACTGTTAAAAATGCATCATGCATCACCCAATATATCGTCATTAGCTTTTACATTTATCCTCACATATCAGTATTGGTCTCAAAAATGTGGTTTCAGTTAGGCTGTAGTATTAATTTGTTGATATATTTCAGCACTAAAACATTTAATAAATAATTGGTATATTAATAGATATGGTAAAATGGTTTTGTCTTTGTTAATTTGTCTAGCACTAATTAAAAGAGAGAAAACAATTTGTCAATTAATTTATAATTAAATTAAACCTTAATTGCTCCCCTAATGTATTTTAATTGAATTAAACCAAAATCTCTTCACACTCCTGAGGAGGATGGACAATAAAATGATGCTTAAAGGCAGATTTCTGTATTTTCCAACCTTATTTCGCTTCATCATTTCAAACTACTTCATTGCGAAGACCTTTAGATTTGGCAGCAGTATTTGAAGTCGTACTGTGAACAATTCTCAGGATATTTTCATACACAATGCTCCTGTTTTGTATAAACAAACCTTTGACCCCATTGGCCCCACAGGACCCACTGCACCTGGCTGGCCCCTGGGTCCCCTGTCCCCTCTGTCTCCCTGCCAAAATAACACAAAATTGTTGTTCATACACTTTCAAACTGGCCTCTGTATCATCAACTTTGAGTCCAGCTCTTAGATTATAAAGAGCACTGTTTCTGAAAACTCACATATTACAGGATGTTTATACACAAACTTTGTATACATTTCAACTGTGAATAGTGGCCATTACCCTCTCTCCTGGTGCGCCTTTACCAGGAGCACCGTCAGGTCCCCTGGGCCCCGGTAGCCCAATGTCACCCTGCCGTCATTTAAAAATAGTCAATGAAGCAGCAGACCGCTAATTTGAAATAAATTAAATAAGTTTTATATCATGAGGTTACCTTTTGTCCCGGAGCTCCATCCTCTCCTGGCTGACCTGGTATACCTATTAACCCCTCAGACCCTGGTTCACCCTGAGAGAGGAAATAGCAAGATGGTGTGAGTAATGGAGATTAAAGTCAAGCCACTGAAAGCAATATTGAAACTACCCATGTATTTAAAAAAAAGAAATCACTCAGCTCCGTCCTTTAACCTTCCTATAGCTTCTTGTAAAGTCAATGATTTAGGGATTAAGGCTTGTTTATTTTAGTTTATGTCACATGTTGGAACAAGAGCAGCAACTAAATGTCTAGTTGATTATTTCTTTTACTATTCAACGTAAAATTTTAATTTCTTGCTTGCCAAGAGTTAGACAAGAAGATCGATCTGTCCAAAGGTGAAAAACAAACTACAACCACCAGCATCTCTAAAGCTCATTAATTAACACGTTATATCTTATTTGTTTGATCTGTTATAAAAAACCAAAGTGTTTAAACTAAGCTGACTGCTTGCTGTAGCTTCATTTTTAGTGAACAGGCATAAAAGTATAGATCTTCTTGACTTTTGGCAAGAAAGTTAATCAGTGTATTTCCTAAAAAATCAAACAATTTCTTTAAGGAGATGTTCACTGTCTTATGTGAGTAATGTAATCGTGTTTAGAGAGGAATAGCACACTTACTTTGGGTCCTGGTTCTCCCACACCTCTCTCGCCTGGAAGTCCTACTTCACCTGGAAGTCCCTGATTCCCCTAAAGGTAACATTCGCACAATCAGTGGAACATTCAGTGTTGTTACTGTGTGAACCTTTGAAAGTATTGGTCAACAAGAAATTTTATTTATTATATTTGATACTGAATTTAAAAAATAGTGTGGTCTGTTTTTTGTAAATGAAACGGAGGATCATTTTGCATTGAGGGTAAAGTTAAAGGTTAAGAATTGTGTATTTTCATGGTAATAAAGGAACATGTCACATTGCAACTCCCAACTCACTAGTGTCTTTATTAGTTTTTTGACAAGGGAGCTCTTTGGCACAGAGGAATTAGTTACATCAAGCTCTTGATACACAGATAATACTTTAGGATCAATTTACTGATAATTCTGTTGTCCTTACATAATAAAGAGAAATATATGATTTTTACATCAGCACAAAATATGATGTGACGACATTAGGATCTCTAAGAAGACAAGTTTATATAGAAATGACAAATGGATTTACATGCAATTGTAATTTGACACTGCAAAGTGAAATTGAAAAATCTGAATAGAGCTTAGGATGGAAATGAAAATGCCCACATTGAAAGCTTTCAAGCTCAAACGTACGGTGGCAATCGAACATTTCCAGTTTTTTATCTTCTGAACTTTTTTGGGTTTTTTTTCAATTTGAAAGTTAGGACACAGAAAATGCTATAAAACAATGCCTGAAAGGAACCTCAAATTAACCAGAACTGAATGTGAAATAAATGTGTCTCAGATTATAAACCGACAAACAGCAGCCTCTCTGTTGCCTCCATGAGGAGAGCGATTCAAACTCAAACAAGCATTTGATTGACAAGCCAGCTGTGTTTCACAGGCGTATTTGTGTGATTAAAATTTGAAAAACAATTTCGATGCAATCAGGCAGTGAGTCAGCTGTCTGTCAATCACAATTAGTGTCTGAGTTTCTGTTTCTGAGACAAACATCCTGTTAGTTAATGGACGTCTCCTCCTTCTTACCTTTGGTCCTGTTAATCCAATACCTGCAGCTCCTCTTGGGCCTGCAGGTCCGACTGGGCCTTGATCTCCCTGTGTAAAAGAAGATTAAGTTCAAAACAAAGTGAAGTGAGCAGGTGCGGAAAGCTGTTAACATGAAGTTTTTATTCTGTGGCTGTTCTTTTCTAACCTGATATGGCTGCCAGAAGCTTGAGCAGCTTGAGCTGAGGATTTCCATCATGAACAGTCAGCACAGTCTGACATGCATTAATACAGCTTTTACCTTTTCTCCTTGAAGTCCTAACCCAGGAGCACCAACTGGACCTGGAATCCCACGCGGCCCATCACTGCCCTGAGAAAAAGTTTTGAAATGTATCTCTATTATATTGAAAGCGTACAAAAGATACCATAATCAGAGTATGTAACATAACATGTTTCAGTGTCAACAGACAGTTCCTCAGTTTGAGGAAACATCTAAGATATGTATAAATTTCAAGTCTGTTTACCTTGTCACCTTTGACCCCAACACCAGGAAGTCCACGATTGCCTCTGGGACCCTCGTGTCCTCGATCACCCTAAAACAAAGAAAGAAAGTGTGACATACTGCAGACAGCAGCTGTTTTTCTCAAAATAGCTCTCATAATAGCTTCACACATGTCATAATGTGACCGTTTTAGGCCACTAATGTAAATTCCTGTTTTTATTAATGTTTTGTAGCAATCAGTTAAACATTTTCTGGTTGTAATTTCTCTGAATTAGTCTGTTCTGCTTTGCAGAAGGACAGGAGATAAGAAAAACTCATAAAGTGCTCAAGGGCATGGTGGCAGGTGGTGGTTGACTGTAACACAACCCTGTGAATGCTGCATTATGTGTGGTTATAATTGGTTAGACACTCAATACACTTCTGTGAAAATACTCTTCAGTTGATGTTATGATACCACGACCATCAAAAGTGACACCTGACAGCTTGGAATGAGCATCTGCATAGGTGCTATACATTAGTGCTGCTGTATAATGAAACAGCTCCATTATCTCAACTGTCAATATCCAGACTGCTACTCTGTCTATTTCAACCCTTCTTCTGTATTTCTATGTAAATATTTATTTAACTAACAAGGACAAGTACATACCACTGCATGTATAGCCTAAGCTGGTTGGCAGCACCTTTACTATATATAACAAGATACAAACAACAATACACTAAAAATGCCGTAAAACTTTGAATGGCAATTGCAGGGCGCATATAAAGTATTTTGTTATAAAACTAAACACTGACTTTAGGGACTTACCCACTGTTTAAGAATAATATTGATTGAAATGATATGAAATCTGCATACATTTAGGTTACAATACTTTGTTTACTGTAGCATATTATTGAGAACCACTGCTGTAGCCAACACATGGTAAAAAACCTGACCCACCTTCGGCCCTGGAAACCCCTCTCCAGGTGGTCCGGGGTTTCCTTGTGCACCGGGTGGTCCTGGGGGACCCTGGAACAAAGAAATGACTTTTTTTTAAAACTACATATTTGAAGGCTAAAAAAAAAAGGTCAGGTCTATTAGGTGGTGTGGTTCTATGTAAGACAAAAAAATGCATTATTCAGAAACTTTGCATAGTGGAGCTCCAGGTGGCAGTAGGGGTTTTAAAAGTGTGCAAAACTTTGATTGCCAGGAATGGTGAAAGGGGGTTGCAGACTAGTCCACAGAGGAAATATTGTACTTTTTACTCTACTACGACTTAGTAGTTATTTTTCAGATTATGATTTTACATACAATACATATGATCAAAAGTATGAACCACTGTTATAGATTGAACTATCCAACAGTATTTAATGTAGTAAAAACTTTGCTCCACCTCAACCAGCTGTGATACTTAAACACTTGTTATTTGTCAAATAGTCCAATTGTGTGATATATATTTATATAGCACTCTCAAAGCGTTGCCTACTCTGCCTTATGTACTTTTACTTTGATACTTTAAATATAATTTACTGATAATACTTTGTTCTTATACTTAAGTAAAATATTGAAATCAAGACTTAAACTTGGATTTAAAATAAATCAACACCAATACAACGTGAGACCATTTTTCATACTCACTGGTAGTCCGGGTTCTCCTATCCCAACAGGACCTGTGGGACCTTGTCTTCCCTGAAGGCCCTTTTCACCCTACAAGCATCATGCATCACCAGTCATCAACTTGCAACACTTTTCCAAGTTTTCCTTGCAATACATTTTTCAGTAAGTCATTAAAGAGTGATTATATTTGTTGTATCTCTGGCACTTATTAAGGGTTTAATAGTATCTCACTATTAAGAAAAATTTTAAGGGTTATCTTATGAAATAATCTTTCTGGCTGTGAGAGAGGTCCTAAAATGTTCTGTGACTCTTCAAATGAGCAGATAAGAGGGACTGTAGAGAATAAAAAAATTAATGATTGTAGTTATTTATTTTGACTGCACAAAACTTTCAGAATTATATAAAACTGTTGGAACAGAGAAAAATACAATCCATCTTAAATACACATGAGAGTTACCTTGGCTCCTGGGAATCCAATACCAATGTCCCCTGGTGGCCCAGAAGCACCACTGGGCCCTCTGTCTCCCTGTGGCAAGGAAACAAGTTCAGAAGTTTGAATGTCATGTGATGGTAGTTCAACATCGCAAACAGGTTAACATCATGTTAAATGAAATAATCACTTTTAAGACTTTACAAAATAACATGTACAGGTGTTTTCTTATTCCTTTTAGCATTTTTTTTTGTTTTAATTTAATAAGAATTCCTGCAGGTGACCATGTATCGCCTTATAACTGAAGGACAATCTTAATAAAATGTTCACCTTCCTGGCAACTCTACAACTTTGCGGATGACTCTGTGTTGTCTCCAAATGCAGAGCATGATTGTACAGTACACACAAACAAATTTAACCAAGACCATGAATATACACAAAATGACCACCATCCAAATCCAGTCTATTCACATCCTTCAGTAACACTAGTATATGAACATTAACAGCTTTTTAGGTATCCATTGTGTGCTACCATTTATACTTCCATTTTCATCTTGAGATGTTTTACATGTAACATCTTTTGCAAGTAGAACCTCAACCTCATGTTTGTTGGATTTTAACTGCAATATATTTTTATAATTTAACAAACTGTACTGGCCCCTGTCTTTTAAAATGCTTGCAAAATAATTAAATAAAGTTTGTGTCATTTACAGTAGTGTCTTAGTGACATCTGATGGAAAATACTTTAAAAATAAATATTATAGTCCTCTCTTCACTTACAGGTTATTTTCACACTGTTATGACATTTTCGAAATAAAGACCACTCCTTTGTTCCTTCTGTCAAACTTGCCCTTGATTAATATCTGGACTTTTCCTGGATGTGCCATAAATCACATTAGATTTCATCTGTATAAAGACATCTTTGTTAAAAAGCTGCAGGACAGCTTTATTTCGATGAAGGCATCCGCATCTTATTAGCCTTTCAGCACTAATTTTAAAGGTCATTTTTATGTTGTCCCTTTTTTAATGCTGCTATTTGACATTACAAAAGTTGTGAGGGAAAGTGTCTGGCGAGCACTGCTCTCTTTATTCTCACTACTCTGAGTAAAAATAATCAGAAATTGCTGAATGATGAACTAAATTAGTTTGTTGACCAAATAATCGTGCTTTTACTGACAGAATGCTCTGAATCTTTGGGATGTTGATGTTAGAATTTCAGATCCCAATATTGCATTTCTTAAATAAAAGTCTTCAAACCCCAAATGAATAGTTTAGCATTTGGAAAATATGATTACGAGGACCACCTAAAATCACAAATTTTATTTTTCGAAAAATCAAACAAGGTATAATTTATTTAGAGGTGTTGGAAGGTGTATTTTTGAACTTTGGACAGAGCAAGGCTAGCCGTTTTTCTCTACCTCCAGTCTATAGTAAGCTGTGCTAAGCTAATTGCCTCCAAGCTCTAGCTCCATACTTAACGCTCAGACATGGGAGTGGTTCCAGCAGCTTACTCTTGACAAGTAGTAGAATAGCTGTACAAAAACTGACACAAAGGGGGTGAGAAAAAAATAACAAGCTAACAAATCAGAATTTAGCATGAAGCAGTACAATGCTTTTGTACTATTGGCTACGCCTGGGTAAATCAGATATTTCTAGAAATATCCAGCCAATCAAACTGTTGCTGCTGTAAACTTTCAGCAAAGAAATGACAGAACATAGAGTTGAAAATTCTCCAAATTTCAATGCATCTTGAGGTCTTAGGGAAACTTACTTTAGGTCCTGCTGGGCCCTCAGGACCCATGTCTCCTGGTGGTCCTACCGTGCCCTGCAAAACAAATCTAAAATCTTATACAATCCATCAATGCATGCAATATCAAGGTACTTAATCATCTCCGTAATGTACTTAACAGTATCTATTATTTTTACCAATACAGCTGAGGTGATTGTCTTTATTTGCAGCAAAAAATTTGTATCCAGCTGCACAAAACAATCACTTATAAATTTAAAATGAAGCCCCCACGTTGTATGACCAAAGTGCAGGTCAAAACCAACCCAGCACCACTGCATGAAAAATACAACAGGATTTAAATAAACATTCACGGCTTTCATGTTCTTCAATTCTCAGGCCAAGTTCACAAAATAACAAGGTTATACTGACACTGTGCCAGTAGCACAGAGGAGGAAGAGTGGTGCTGGGCGGCCAGGTCCCTGCACTAATCCCACCACACAAAGTCTGTTCCTGCAAAAGAATAATATCCTGCAAGCCTGGATTCACTGCTTTGCATAGCCACATTAGTATCAGGATTACCCATAATCCAATATTCACATTCCATTAGTGCAGAGAAGAATAAGAGACAAATTCCACTTCCATTTTTCATATTGGAAAGTGAACAGACTGTCCAATGTTGACATATTGTCTGTGTATGACATTATGAAGAGCAGGCAATAAACTATATGTTCAAGGGCGTGAAGGATGAGTGAAATTTTATTGTAACAATTAAAAATCATAAATTGCATCTGAAATTAAAAACTGTTGTGGACTTCAATGACAAATGGTAATGAATCTAATGATAAGTTGATAAAAATTAAGATCTTTAAAAGTTTATTGAAGTTAAATTATTTAAACAAGACAAAGAGTCTACAGTGTGTGGCTGTACTTACACACAGAGGTGCTTTGAGCTAAATGTTAACATCTGCATGCTAATACTCACTATGATAATGCTAACGTGTTGATGTTCAGCAATAATAATAATGTTTACCATGTTCACTATCTTAGTTTAAAGCATGTAAACACAAAGGACAGCTGAGGCTGATGAATGTCATTAGTTTGGCAGGTAGTTAAAGTATCTGACAACTTTTGACCTGATGATGGCATTACATGAAAAGTTAGGGAGAATTACAAGAATTCATCCTGAGGGCGAGAAGAATGTGTGAACAAATTTTAGTGGGCTCCACCAACAGTATATGAGATATTTCAGTCTGGAACAAAGCGGTTGAGCGACAACCAACATTGCTGCTAGTATTGATAAAATCTGTTTACTCACAAAGTATTTTCCTGAAATGTTTCATTTTGTTCATTTTGTTTTTATCACTTCTACTACGCATTCATAAAGTAGCAAGCTTGAAGAAATATAGTTTTAATAAGCTGGTAACCCACAGAATTTGCTGTATATACTAGACACAAAAGGTTAGGATATGCTTTTTTCCATGTGTGGAATTAACCTGCAAATCTTGTATTTGTAGGGTTTAAAATGATCAAACCAAGATTTGCAATTGTTAAAAAAAACATTTCTAGCTGATTTTACCTGTTCTCCTTTCAGTCCCCGCTGGCCTGGAGGTCCCTCGGGTCCCTGCAAAATGAGACTTAATTCATTATGAGGGGAAGTATGTGTTATTGATTAAAATAATGTAGTTAATAATGTTCATACGGTGTCACCCTTTTCCCCAGGAGCGCCACAGTCTCCCCTCTCCCCCTAAAAGACCAAACACAAGATTAGAACCCCTGTTTATGTTCTCGGGCCATGTAAAACAACTGATTGGCTAAGTTAAATGTAACCCACCGTGTTTCCCTTATAACCTGGACGGCCCTGTAAAAGGTGAAACAGTTTTAAAACCTGCATTTCATTTGACAAGAATCACGCTTACGACAGCATATTAGGGCCATTGTGGGTATAAAAAAATGGATTATGGAGGGAAGGAATATTCGAAAAGAAACCTCTGTACATTTATGTGAAATAAACTTGAATATTCTCTGACATTATAAAGTCATACACTTGCAAGAAAAAAATCGAAAAATACTAGGTTTCAGATGTGCTTGTGTCTGTGCTCTGTTAAAAGCAGGGAATGCAGATGTTAATAACAGCCATCACATATAAGCTACTTTCACCAACCACTATTATGAGATATTTTCCTCTGCTCAAAGACCAAGAGCATTAAAACTGGGGAAAACTGCAGACATTTAAAAATAAGATGTGACAAATGCTTTCAAGTGGCTTTGTCGCAGTCCCTCATATCTGCCTGTCCAAAAGCTCCACCGCATCTTTTATGTATGCACTGTGTCTTGTTGTATTAATGACTGATTGATGACACTATTTTTGAGGGTTTTTTCTCATAAATGTACCAGTTTAATCTCAGAGAATATCTGAGTTTCTTTCTCATCAATTTATGAATTTTTCCTTGAAATATTACTCTCCTACCTCAGTTCCATAAATTATTTATTTTTTATCTACAATGGCCCTAATACGGCATCGTACATGTTACTTGGTAGTTAGAAAGATTGTTTTTTACCGGTGGACCGTCACTTCCAGGTTGACCGTTCAAGCCAGGCTCTCCCTTATAAAAAAAGAGACCAACTTAAAATGAGCTGAATAAAATCAGACACTAAAATAGTTTGCTTCATTGTGGCGTTCATAACTTACCCTCGCTCCTTTTACACCAGGTGGCCCTCTGAAACCTGAGTCCCCTTTTCTACCCTGGAGTTGTAATATTTCCCTGTTAAATCTTGGTTACATGCTATAAGACAAGATGATGCCTATGTATGTTTGTGTTGAAGAAATACACAGCAGCCTAGACAAAGTGAGTATCCTTTCATTTTGGTTAAAAAAAATATAGTTTTTGAATAGAATTCAACATTTAGTTGATTTCTAAATACTCACTGGACTTCCTGGAGGGCCCCTCTCTCCTCTTTCACACAAACACACTTGAGCCTGTGGACACTAACAGAGAGAAAAATACAACATAAGTGCTGCCAGTTACATTAATCAATTAAAATAATCAAGTAAAATGCTGGATTGCACTGAAAGACTTACCCCTTCAAATGCGACTGCACTCTGGATGCAAAACATGAGAGAGAAAATGTGAATGGAAAACATTACTCACAGAAAAGATACATTTAACATTTATTAGTTTTGGTGAACCTTGGTACCTTTGTATTAGATGTTCTCTCCCCTTAACACTATTTTGATATATAGGGTCTTTTCTTTCAAGCTATAAATGTGAATGAATGAATGAATAATACCACACATTTCTTTATCAGACAAGCCCTGACCCTGACATTTTTGTGTGTGTGGAAAAATGCAAAGCAGGCGGGAAAGCCCCCCCCATGTAGACACAACTGTGCCCATGAGATGTGAACCCACTCTGAGGACAGAACGTGCAGAAAAAGGGGGGAAGAAAAAACGACATGCTAATGTCACTGTGATAGTCTGCTTGATGTGCAGCACATCATCTGTGCCTCTCGACCATGTGGAGGGCCAAGAAGCAAGCAAGGTTTCAATAAAAGAAAACAAAACAGCGGCGGATGACAGGAATTTTTGCACAGTCAACCAAACAAGTAGAAGAGAGTGTGTGAAATCAGACGTACAATAGCGGTATTTGGTTGTGATTAAAGGCTGAAGCATCTTGAGCATCAGTGGCACATGGTAAATAAATATAGTATTTGCAAACACTGCTACTTTCCTTTGGAAACCCTATGACTCTTTAGAGGAGTCGAGTTTGAAGACTCCATTCTCAGATCAGTTAACTTTTTGAAATGGTAATTGCAGAGAGATTACGGGAAAAAAGCAATGTTTTTTCACTGTGCTGGCTCCTTCATAATTAGATAAGTTTAACTTTATTTATTAATGATTTCTGCTCTGTATTTGATCTATCCTAGAAGAGCCACAGTTCTTGAAGACTGGTCTCAGCTCTGAAGTCAATGGTTTGGTCAAGGACAAAAGACCGAACACAAAATCCATACAGAGAGGACCATGGTCGAGATTTAAACCCAATAATGATGACATGGATAACCTGCTATTCTTAACAGCACAATAGTTGTGCTGAGACTAACAACATAAAAACAATTCCTGTTATTCCAATTAGTTTGTCAAATAAAGAAAAGAAAACTTTCTGTCATTAATGAGTTTGTTAAAAGTGACCAGAATCTGATAATATGGAACTAACTGTACAGGTTTTACAGATACTACTTACTTAGTTTATTTTCACTTATCAGTGTCCACATTCGTCAATAAATAAACTCTCAATTTGATACTACAATTATACACAGTGTCTGCTCAGTACAGCAGCAGAGTCGCAGCACAGAGTAACAGGAGTGATTTTTCACTTACAACTTGACGATGTTTAAATTAGATTGAAATGATTTGACCAACTAGACGATGGCAGGGGATTTGTTGTGAAAGCCAAAAGCAAAGGTGCCTATTTGGCAAGATTTCTGATTTAAATGTTCAATTTAATGCTAATTGGGAACCTGATAATGTTAATGTGGCAATCTGTAAACTTTGTTGAATGAAGTTGGCAGCATCTGGACGCAGCACCTCTAACCTACACATACTCTAAGCAACTGTTTTGTTCAAAGTAAGATGAAAGGAAGATGTAAACATCCAACTTTAAGGTCAAAGTGAGCGCTCGATAGATACTGAGCATCATCTGCAAATAGCTTTTTTTTGTAAAATGTCTGTTGTAATCAGTAACAAACCGTGTTGTCTGGAGTTTATTACCTATGTGGGTGGGGATGGTACAGAGACCCGGGTTCAATTCCCACTGTGACATCCAACAATGTGTCCCTGAGCAAGACACTTAATCCTTAGTAACTCCAGATGTGTGCAACCTCTGACATATAGCAATTATAAGTCACTTTGGATAAAAGCGTCATCTAACTTGTTAATTATTATTAACAGGCAGGAAGATTTCCACACTGTTCCTTCATTCTCAACTGGTTTTCTCCATGGTCTTCCCCAGTGTCTTTTTGCTACCACCACTTCACATTAACAATTATAGCAATTATTTACAGGAATACTACATTAGATTTATTTATCCACAGTACAAAATACACTAACTAACTAGATACACAATGATTACAAGACTTCTTGCTTTTAAAACTTACTTTTGGGATAAAAAAAACACACGCTGGAGACAACACTCACCATCTCTTTGAGCAGCTTCTCCTCTAGCTGAGGATTAAGAAGACTTTGGACAAACTGCTGAGCAGGTGAGCTGGCGATGGCCCGGAGCTTGGCGTTATTCTGACTCTCCTGGGCAATGTCTGATAAACCTACAGCGAAGAACTTTATGCCGTGACCTTTGGCCTCTGCTGCAGCTGAAATCACATCAGGGTTGCGTGGATGGTCGACCCCATCAGTCATCAGCACTGCAACCCTGACGCTGTCCGCCGGCGTCTCCTGCACCAGTAGCTGCGAAGCGTTGGTGATGGCGTAGGTGGTGTAGGTGCCATGGCCAATATAGTTCATGGTGCTGACTCGACCGTGAAATGAATCCAGGTCTTTCCAGGCTGAGAATCGGTGCTCTAAGGACACAGAGCTGCTGTACTGGAGTGCAGCCATTCGCACCTTCATTGTCCAGCCGGCTACCTGTAGCATTGAGAGGCGGGTGCTGAAGCTCAACACGAAGGCCTTCTGCTTCTCAAACAGGAATATTTTTGCGCTCTCTGAGCTGTCCAGGATGAAAGCAACCTCCAGTGAACATGTCAGACCTGTGGGAGAAGGACACCAACAAATCCTCAGGCGAATGTAGAAGAAGATAAGACAATCTGAAAAAGGTTTCAACAGCATAGTCTTTCTATAGATAAGACACAACTAACTACTACCAGAAATCCAAGAGTGGTATTAGTAATGTCCATGTACTATTGTGTCCACTATGTATAGAATATGAGCAACATGAAGCAGTGTTGAAATGATGAGTTGATTAATTGATTTGTTGATTAACATAAACTTAACCAATTAGGTTTTTGGTTATTGGATCCACAGAAGATTTTTTTACATTATATATACTTACTACTAATAGTTTGTATTTTTACAGTGCCTTTCAGAGGACCTAAAGTGACTTAACACCAGTGGTTCTCATACTTTTTCTGTCATGCCCACCTTCAGAAGCTGAAAAAGCTCTTGTTAATCATTGACAATACTGGAGAAGCAACATTTAAACAAGTTAAATTCAATTCTAAATAAAAGATATTATTAGACAAACACTTTTGTCTATATCAGTGGTGCTGAGGTGGAGCAGGTGAACAGTTTCAGGTTCCTGGGAATCAACATCACAGAGAACCTGACATGATCATCTCACATCTCCACACTGGTGAAGAAAGCTCAAAAACAACTGTATTTCTTATAGTAGCTTAAGAAGGCTAAATTCCATTGCTAAGTTCTTGTCAGGTTTTACAAAGGAGCAATAGAAAGCACTGAACATCACAAACTGGCATGGGATGTGCACGGCCCAGGACAGGAGGGCTATGCAGCGGGTTAGTGGGTGATTAAAACTCCTCAGAAGATCATTGGTACCCACCTCCCGAGCATCAGTAAAATCAGTGAGGAGAGGTGCCTTTACTTTACAACCTGTTGTAATGTGACAAATAAACCTACATTCTACCATCTGTGTTCTACCTTATTCTGGTCAGCAGGATAGAATCCTTAAACACTTGTTTTCCCCCATGATTTTATGTAAATCATGTTAATTCAACAGACTGGGATTTGTCGCAAAGTAAATACGGTAAAATGCAAAGTATAAGTGTCATTTGCACAAAATATTTGAATAAAAATATCAAAACTAAAACACTGTCAGCAGCATTATATTTTTGCTTTTCATGACTGATAAGACACAATCAAGAAACCAAATGTGTCTGTCTGTATTATCGTTTTTAAAGTCCTCCGTTTTCGCTTGTCTGCACTTAAACAATACCCCAGAGTTTTAAAACAAAAACAGGGTCAGCACCATTTTCAAACTTCGGATTCCCCATTTCAGTCTGGATGGGAGGAGCAAATGTAGCAAAAGGTCTGCGTTTTAAAATAAAAATGTAGTAGTGTGGGTGTAGCCCACTCCATATTTTTCCCCTGGTCATCCATCCCCCACCTGTAGTGGCTCTATGGGGCCCATAACCCAGTTTGAGAACCACTGCTTTACACATATGGAGGTAACTTTGTAATTAATTAATTGATTCAAAACAAATATCTTGAAAAAAACTAGGAGTCACTAAAGCACCAAATCTTTATGTCCTATACATGGCTTTAAATGTAACAACTTTGATGCCAAAATTACAAAGATGCATTATTTCACCAGCCTCTAAATAACACAGACTGGCACAGTTTTTTGAGGCTGATCTGCCCTCCAGGCAGTGAGACCTACTCGATCTAGTCATTGGTAGAGTTAAGGGTTATCTTTTCCGTTTTACTACTTTTAATGTGTATCTGATCATCTGGTTGGTTTTGAACACGTCTACATGGAAGTTGCCTAATGGATGGTGTAAATTTGAAAATACACAGCTATAAACAGGATGTCCTAATATGACAGTGGCCAAGAGTGTGGCCTGACCAATACAATAAATTTGAGGGTTAGTGTTGTATGGACATGAGGAACTGGCAACTGGGCTACCAACCCTGTGATCAACGAACGCTCTATCTCTTGATCCACAGGCAACCTGCAATGTTCCCACTGTGACCTGTGAGCTCTTGATTTTTGGGTTCAATCACTGGCATAAAAGGCTTAAAAGATTTACACTTGAAATAGGATTTTAACACCAAGGGTTTGAGACTTTAAGTTTGATGACCTGTCTACTACACTGCTTACCATCATCCCATATCAAGATCTGGCTTGTGTGTGTGCTGTGAAACTATACATTATCTGTATGTTTCTTCACATATGCAGACAAACTCTTAAATAAATGTTGCACATAGTGACTAAACTTATTCTTTTCCTACGTATCTTAACCTGTGGAGTTTGTTTGGTGAATGTCTGATCCTCCTACCTGGAGTCTGCTACACCCATAGGATCCAGTTATTCCCCACCAACATTGTTGGCCAACTCATAAAAATAATTACCATTTCCTCCATCGTCATGCAGCCTGTAGTTGTTCCTGCGTCCTGTCTTTCTTCTCTGGGATGTGGCCTCATATACGAGAGCCAACAGCAGAAGGCAGAGCCCCACTCCTCTCCTCATGTTTCCTCTCAGCAACATGTCCATCCTCACAGAGAAAGCATTTGCATTGCTTGTTACAAGACTAAGTACATACAGTTACAGTCTACAGAAAGCTCAAAATAATCTGCCAGTCTCTTAGATTCAACTGTTTTATATGTTACTATCATGTATCATACTAACCACACTCAAACAGGGAGCTGTAAAACTATGGTTTCTGACAGTAATGATAATGACTTCTTTCAAAATATTCCGGATAGGATGGGCTTTATAAAATACCTGCAATATGGGAGTGCCAAAATGTGTAAATAAAAAAATAAGGCCAGACTAATCCGTGCAATTGCTAATTATTCTTAATAAAGTTCAAATGCTAAGACCTTTAAACAATATATAGAAATTAAGTTCATGTACGGTAAATAATCATCTCTAAATGTAAAAACCTTCAGCCTTACTTGATTAACTTCAAGCTCATGACTTGTCTACACATTAAAGTTGTCATTCAAACTATAACATGATACAACAAGTACATAAATGAAAGATGCATATGCTACTGTAATGGACATGCAAAGAAAGTATAAAATATCTTACCTAGAATCTTATTAAGCTGCAGTCAGTGCTTGTAGTCCAGTCAGCTCTGGCTCTTTGGGTGGCATTTCGCCGCGGAATGAGGTTCTATAAACCGGGCTGAGATAAAGTGAGGACCATGAGATGAGCTGAACTGCTGTGTGCGTAGCCGTGAGGCTCTGGGGCCGCTCCAACATTTCAGCGCGGGTCCACTTCAGAGCTTGATGACTGAACAACAGGATTATATTTTTCCGACTCTCCCGCTCACTGACACAAAATTCCTGCAGGAATATTAGATTAGTAAAAGGAACACACGAAATATCTTAAAATATAGCCTATTAATATTACAATAAAGTACAATAATTATCATAACGCACATACATTCTGTAAGAATATCAATATCAAGGAGCAAGTGTTTTTTCGTCAGAGGTAACGTTAGTCCATTACATACTTATTCTCATGGACAGACAACCTGAGTCATTTTTCGCATAAGCTGGGAGGGTTTATTCAGTTTTCATTTGCTTTGTTTTTGGCGCTGTTGCGCACGGAGAGTGTTTGGATGCTGTGCGCAAAGGTCCCAAATGAGATTATTTAATTTTTCCACTGTCGCCCTCTAATGCAAAAACCAGATGAGTTGTAGCCTAGTAGGATTCCCATGTACAGCAAAGATACTGGCCTTATTTGAAGTAGGCTATTAGTAGCCTACTCGTAAAGTGTGGGTAAACCGACGATCCGTGAACACTGATTACTTTCCGGACAGATAATTTCCAAATAATCTGCTACATTTTATTCGATTATCTAAACTATTCTGGGTGTCACTGCGACGGGATGTGAATTCAGTGCTTCCCTGGCTGTATGTATTTTCATACACTACGGCACCCTCTGGTGGTAAAGTGCATGCGTAACAAGCCCAACCGGAACCTTTCCATCATTTCACTAATCGCGGATATGTTTTGGTGTAACACACAACACTCAGAAGGACTGGAAGTGTCCCTGCCCGACATGTGTATGCCAAATCGTAATTCACCAGCTCATTTAATAACTCCATATATGTGTAAGTAACACGGCATCTTTATTATTATAAAGTTTTAGCAAATGTTTTGGACTGCTAGCTGAATCAGCGCTAGCTAAACGGTCATGTTTTAGCTCGCCCTTCACTCGTTAGCATTAGCTTACTTAAGTTAGCATGTCAACAAACTTTCAACTTTAGTTTTAACGACTGTAACACTTTAGCATGTAGCAAATGACCTACAATTTTTCCCTAATTGTCATGGCTCTTTCATTTAAAACAAGTACTTTGCTAACTAGCTAGTTAGCGTCAGGTTGCTTACTTTAGACATAACGTTGAAAGCTTTAAAATCATCAGCAGTAAGATAACGATCCGATTTACGTGAAACGTTTAGCTGATTTACATGTTATGTTACTTGTAACATGTTTATGAGATTCATCAGTGCTGTGCATTGACCAGCCTGCATCCTTCTCAGTAAGGTGAGGTTAGTAATAATATCACTGCGGTCAGTAGTATTTATCTGTGTGCTAATTTCTGTGTCAGTCTGTCCAAAATTCAGATTGTAGAGGGCAGATTCCTTTGACAGCCTTCTAGCTGCTTCTAAATCATGAGTGGCTCCAAGCCGGACATCCTGTGGTCTCCCCACCACCCGGACCGCTATGTCATCTGTGACTCTGAACTGGGACTATACCGTATTGGCCCAGTGGGCAGCGCAGAAACCAAGCCTGGAACTCTCCCACTCTCTGAAGAAACTGCTGCTACTTTACTAGCCATTAACTCTGACACACCTTATATGAAATGTGTGGCCTGGTACCCAAAGCATGAGCCTGAGTGTATGCTCGCTGTGGGCCAAGCTAATGGCAGAGTGGTGCTCACCAGCCTGGGTCAAAGCCACAACTCCACATGTAAAGAGCTGGTGGGGAAAGAGTTTGTGCCGAAGCACGCCCGCCAATGCAACACTTTAGCCTGGAACCCGGTGGACAGCAACTTGCTGGCTGCTGGGTTGGACAAGCACAGGGCAGACTTCTCTGTCCTCATATGGGACATTAGCAGTAAGTTTTCCCCAGAGGCTAGTGTAGCCACCGAGAAGATTCGTCTCTCATCTGTGGATTTGGACTCAAGCACAGTAGTGACCAAACCGTTGTATGAGTTAGGCCAGAACGATGCTTGCCTGTCCCTCTGCTGGCTGCTTCGTGACCCAAAGCTGCTGCTGGCAGGCATGCACCGGAACCTCGCAATCTTTGACCTGAGAAACACAAGCCAAAAAACATTTGTCAACACCAAGGCCATCCAGGGTGTAACAGTCGACCCACACTTCCATGACCGCGTGGCCTCTTTTTTCGAGGGCCAAGTGGCCATCTGGGATCTGAGGAAGTTCGAGAAGCCTGTGCTCACGCTCACTGAGCAGCCTAAGCCACTCACCAAGGTATGACGCAGCTCGGACTATTTAAAGTACGATAAGAATTGTTTAGGTTTTTTGGATTCTGAAGATGTAGTTTGTTGTAAAATCTTAAATATATTAGATTTTATAAGAAGATGGTGGTGGTTAATAGTGTGATGTTTTGTTTTCTCATTTTAGGTGGCTTGGTGTCCAACCCGTACCGGCCTGCTGGCCACACTGACACGTGACAGCAACATCATCCGCCTGTATGACATGCAACACACTCCTACACCCATCGGCGACGAGACAGAGCCCACCATCATTGAGCGAAGTGTGCAGCCCTGTGAAAGCCAGATTGGCAGCTTTGCCTGGCACCCGTCCTCTCAGAACCGCATGGTGGTGGTGTCAGCAGCCAACCGTGTCATGACTGACTTCACCGTGTTTGAACGCATCTCGCTGGCATGGAGCTCCACCACCTCACTCATGTGGGCATGCGGCAGACACCTCTACGACTGTGTCGAGGATGGGGCTGAAGGGGTGGAGAGCGTAATTGAGAAAGACATCGCCACTAAGATGAGGCAGAGGGCTCAGTCCAGGTACGGACACGATACCGTCCAGGTGTGGAGGAACCACCAACTGGCAGGGGGGAATGATCCCCAGCTCAAGTCTTTGTGGTATGATTTGTCTTATATCCTTTTTGATGATGAAGTGGTAGGAAGATCTGCTTAGAGGGACAGTGATACTGTTTTCATATTTATGTTGGTATAACAGTCATTGTGATAAACAAAACAGTTGATAAGGTAACAGCTCCTAATCCAAAAAAATCTGAAATTCTGCAACAATGCTTTGTTTAATAGTTGTGCTGTACTCCTAAGTCCTTGCAGTAAGTCGAATTTTGTAGAATTTTGTCTCAACCTGTTATTATGTAACTGGTCAGGTGTGCAGAACTATCTTTATGCCCTTGTTAGATCTAGATTGAACAAAATATATATAGAAATGAATTAAAATGCCTTTGAATAAAGTCACTAAAATTCTGAGTAAAGCATCTTTAAAAAGACAATTGGTGGGGGTGAAAAAACTCCATTTACCACCAATTACTTTTGTTTTATGAAGATATTAAAAAAGATACATGGTTTTATTTTAAAAGGCAGAAAAACTATTTAATTGAGGAACCTACAGTAAGTCTTCATATATTGAGCTTTGTCTTCTATAGTCAGAACTCTGTCAGCAGCAGTTTGACTGTCCTCCAACTCTGGTCTAGTTTGAATTTGAGTAACGGAATAAAGTTCTGGAATAATTATGGCTCTGCTATGTTTAGTGCTGTATTTATGTTGTTTGAACTATCAGTTACAATTCCTATGTAAGTATCACATATGAAGCAGTGTGCAGAGGATATGGAGCTAAAACTACAAGGGAACAAACAGTCTGTGGTCTACTCTGGTATCAAGAACATTGTGAAGACCAGCTCAGGTAAGTAACCGTCACGCAGATTATTATCTGCAGATGCAATATGACTAAATGTTTGTGAAAAATAATGAAACGTTGGTAAAATAGTATCTGTCAACATTAAGATTTGTGTTATCTTTGATTGAATGTGCTGTGTCCCCCAGGCACAACAGAAAGCCGCAGGTGCTGGAGCGGTTCAGACCGGCAGACAGATGTGCCGCGGTACCTCAGCGAGGAGCGCTGCCTCGCCCTGCGGCTCTGTGGCTGGATTAGCCGGGGTCCCGACATCGATGTGGAGATATTCCTGAGATCACTGGAGCAGGAGCGTGAGTGGGAGCGGGCGGCCGCCGTCGCTCTGTTCAACCTGGACATCCGCCGGGCCATTCAGATCCTCAACAAGGGAGCCACTGCTGAGAAAGGTGAGCGAGTGCAGAGGAGGGGGATTGGAAGAAGGTATGTCTTGAAGCCAAGTCTTGATTGAAGGAATGTTTTCAGATCAATCACAGTGTTGCACATGTAATGC
>JAPMOB010042850.1:0-18467 GCA_029875015.1 Lepomis gibbosus | reverse complement strand
GAAAAAGAAAGAAAGAAAAAAAATAATCCTAACAGTTTCAATAGGGTCCTCGCACGGTTCGTGCTCGGGCCCTAATTAAACCCCATCCCCCTATTTATGTCTTACCCCATAAGACATAAATAGGTTTATACAGTAGGCAGGTTGTCAGTAGTTTTTCGTGTTCATGCCAATGTGGATGTACTGCTTGTGTGTGTGTGTGAACAAGATCGAGTGGATCGTTGTGCCTCTTAAGATCAGTCTGTAGTATTGGGTACTTGCTCTTATCAGTCATCTCACCCATTACCTGCCAGTATACCTTGACGCCAGTATACCTTGACGCTCCATATTTCTACTACTAATTTTCTGGAAGAAAAAAAATCTGGCTCTTTGCACAGCACAGTTCTATTGGTTTCAATACAAATAACCTTCCCTGTCATTGTGTTGTTTTAGCATGACAACTTTGATATTTCACTGCTTCCTCATCCTCTCTTAAGACTCTGGAATAAATGCTTATATTTGCATTTTTGAATAAACCAAATAAACCAGAGCCTTCCTCCTTTTAATCAAGTTCCAACATCCATTTTTGTAAATGTTACCCTGTGATTGAAACTGCAATTTGCCCATGGCAGTAATTTTAAATAACTAATTATTCAATAGGTTATCCAAAACATTTTTAGGCCTACTCTGTCTCTACTGTCTTAGTGCAAAAATCAAACAAGAACATGGTGTTGCTAGGCAGTCTCTAACCTATTTAGACTAAAATAATCTTACTTAGTCTGTGACGCACATTGATGGTTATCTAATGGCAGATTGAATTGAGACAACATCCACTGCCACCACCTGAAAGGTAGCACTCTTTCTTCTGCTAAAGTCTGCTCTGCCATTGTTTGACATTTCACTGGGCCACAAAATGCAGGTTGATTACTCATAATAATACTTTACTTTAGTGGAAGACATTAATGTTATGGCCAAAAGTGAAGTATATGTTTCCAAATGTATATAATTAGATGATGCTCCAGAGCTCATCTAATGTGCCATCTTTCTTAGTAGTTCCACGTAATCAACTTGCTGACAACCTGTATACTGTCAATCTGGTAGCAGCCAATTGCACAAGCAGGACTAAAAATTTGCACATGGTAATACAGACCAGCAAAAAGAATTGGATTATTGGATTATTACATTTGGAGCTAAAGACTCAATTTTCTTTTTACAGGTCATTGTACTTGTGTCAAAGAAAAGAAATATCCACACCAGACCAATCATATAATTTCTTTAAATTTACTACACTTACTGTAACTCTGTGAAAAAAATTGGTGTTTAAAAACCACTGCAGTAGTGAGGGGCACAACAATAGCGACTAAAATGACCTCTTAATAAAAAAAAAAGCAGAATAAAACTTGGTCAACTTCTAAAAAAATTAAGGATTATAAAATCTAAAACTACTAACAACAATTCAATTCAAATAAGCTTTATTGGCATGAATGTGTAACAATATTGCCAAAGCATCACAACAACAACAACAACCAAGGGCCTCTGAAAACATACGTCTTGAGATTTTCCTTAAAACTGTCAAGGAAGGGGGAGCATTTGATTGAAAGTGGAACAATATGCCAAAGCTTTTGAGCTGCCACTGCAAAGGCACGATCTCCCTTACCCACTAGCCTTGATCGTGGAATTGTTAAAAACTGTTGTTCTGAGGAGCAAAGAGGCCTAGAGTTGGACTAGGAAAGACAAGTTCTCAAATGTATGGTGCAGGTATGTGGTTTTGAACTGCAATGTATACTGAAGTTGCAGTCCTGCAATAAATCTGCATCACAACAGGGGCCTGACCATTTCCTGACCTCTTGCATCACTGGGGGCATGCATCGTAGTTTATTTATATCTTTTGACCTCAACAAGATGGACGCATGGTCGCTCTTCCCAAACGCAAGTAGTGATTTCACTCTGTAGCTGTTTTTGTGTATGTAGCAATGATCCAGAGTGTTTATTTCCCTTGTGGCACAGTCAATAAGTTGATGGAAATCAGGCATAACCTGCTTTAGGTTAGCCTGATTGAAGTATCCATCAACAATGAGCACAGCATCAGGATTACTAGTCTATGAGCAGTTCAAGTCTTAACATAAATCCAATAAGGCAGCCTCTGTACACGCCTGTGGTGGAACGTAGACCGCTGTGATAATGACCAATGTAAATTCCATTGCTAGAAACTGTGGTCTGCATTTGATGAACAATAACTCCAAATCAGGTGAGTAGGAACGGGTTAGCATTTTAATGTTTGCACTGTCACAACAATCATTATTCACTATAAAAGACAAGCCTCCTCTTTTTCCTTTGTTTTTCTGATCAGGTGAAAAGAGTCACCTGATTGAGTGGCATTTTGGTGAAGTAAGGACATTACAGTTTCTGATATACTGTTGGAAACTGCAAGCACTGATGTTGTTTAGTTTAATATAGGCCTTTACACTGGCTACCAGGATGCTTGGCAGAGAAGATTCACGGGCGGGGGTTTGCAGCCAGTGTTTAATCCCTCCACATTTATCTCTGAGTCTTTACCTCGGATGGATGCAAGGATAGTTTTTATTGTTTATGTGTTCGGGATTGTTGATGGTGTTTATCTCCTCCTCTTTTTGCTCGATGTTGACTCCAGAATTTGCATTTGAAATCCAGGTAGCTGAGTCAGCAACAGCAGGAGGAGAGTTTCCAAAGTGGAGAGTGGCCGATTTGACTCTCCTGTGAGTGAGTCAGTGTTATCGTTGTCCAATATTATTCACAAAAAGTACAACAAATATCTTTAAAAATAAATGTGAAGAGTTTAAATGTGCATACATTCAACGGCGCTAACAGAGAAGCGACTTGATAGGTCTGTATCTTCTAGAATGAATGCCTTCTACAGATGCATATATTTAATTAATCTTTGTACATTACATTACGTACATACACTGTAACATTGTTCATCACTGTTGATGATGATGTTACATGACATGTCCATGATAATGATATATCTTAAATGTGATGTGCAGGCACAGTGCCACATACAGAGTATTTTTATTCCCTGAGCACAGTATCTCTGTACTGATCTTCCATCAAGTTTAATTATACATTAATTAAAATGAGTGAATTAATTAAAATACATTAATCATAAGTTTTAGGTAGAAAATGATTCATCAACAACAAAATTTAAGTTGGAGACCTTATAAAAAGACAACCCAGTGAACTGCACATTAGCTGCATGCTGAAGGTTACCAGCAGGGAATTGGCTGGCATATGGCTGACTGGTCTACCACCGACACTTCTGGTCAGCAATCAGCAGTGTGGCCAAAGTCCTGCTGTTGATGGAAAAACTCCTCATGCATATGCAGCAAGTTCATTTAGCTTTATAAAGCTGTTTTTGTATACAATACATTTCCTCCTTTTGAGAGGTTGGTGTGAATGTAGGTCCTCAAAAAATGGAGACAAAAGTTGCGAGTCGAAGAATTAACCATATAAAGTCACAGCCACACTGTAGTTCTGTATCACTTTTTTGTGCTGTGCAATTAAGTGCAAATTAAATGCACAACCACATTCAATCATATGTGACTTGTGCTCTATAACAGGAGAATACCAGATGACACAGGAATGATTGAATATACAGAGAGATATCTTAACTACTACACAGTAAGTAGCATCAGAATGCTGTTTGTTGATTTCAGCTCAGCAATCAACTCCCCAGTGAAACATATAGGCAAATTCAGCCATCTGTCTTGAGTACTACACTCTGCAACTGGATATTGGACTCTCACAAACAGTTTGGTTTGGTTGTCACACCTCATCCACTCTAGTGCTCAACACAGGAGCCCCCCAGGGCTGTGAGTTCACCCCCCTCCTGCTCACGCTGTACACCTACTCAGAACATCATTGGTAACCATAAACTGAGTATCAGTGATATAGCAGACGTGAGATGCCTGCGCGGAACCCAGTGGATACTAAAAGACCATACTCACCCCAGTAACAGCAAGCTTCTGCAGTTTGGCAAGTGATACAGAAGAATCTGCTGTCGTCGCACCAGACTACAGAGCAGCTTCTTTCCTCAGGATGTGACACTTCTCAACTTCACCTCATCCTCCACACTTCATGAATACATGAAACTTCCTGTCATGCTGGTTTAGCACATTTCCATACCACTAACTTGTATAATATGAGTGAATAAATAACTGTATATTGTTTTATTTGTATTACATATTTTTTATTTCTGTGCGTGTAGTGTAAAGGAGGCTACAACTTTATTGTGCCGCCCTGTATTGTAGACTGATAAATAAATCTAACTTGAACCTTGAATAAATATAAGCATACTTTATTAGCTCTACCTTTTTTCCTCGCCTTGTGTAACATAGACGCATTTTTATAACATACAGAGGCAGTGTCATTACAACTGATCTACCAGAATACAGGGAACAGCCAGTGATTCACTTTCTTATTAATCAGAATTCAAACAAGTAATCAAGAATAAAGCCATGATTGAAGGTAAAAAAACGTATAAAGCTTACATTTTTTAAATATTCCACTTGTACTCATACTAGTACTGCCCTTTAACACTTTTAAGGGTATGCAGTTTAAGGCGTCGATGGTGGTAGGAACAATCTCAGAGATTATAAGCAATAAGCAGGGCCACAATACTGCAGCCCAATACTGTGCCGTTACCCCTGCTTTAAGCAGCATGCTTAATGTGTACCATGTATAAACAAAGCATGCCATTTTTATATCACATGATTTATTGGACTGCTTCAAAAAATCAGATGTCTAGTATATGTCTGTGAAGGTTCTTAGTCATCCAGGTCATAGTTATTCAATGAAGGTTGAGGTCAAGGGCAACTGGACTTGGTTGAAGAGACTAGAAGACATTTCGTCCCTCATCCAAGAGACTTATTCACTTCTGACTGACTGGTAGGGAAACTCAGCTATTTAACCTGCGTGGGATTGTTAGTTAGGATCGCTGGTACAGCGGGTTCATTGGTGTTCCTGGCTATGATAACGACAGTCGTCATTATCGTTAGAACCATACGTGGCAAAGTCTGAATGACCATCTTTGGTATCTTCGCCTGGGGCCAAGAGGAAATGCTTGTTCAATGGGCGACTGGCTTTAACTGGAGAATGCTTGGTGTTTTTCTACGACTGCTCCTCTCTTTTCCACCGTTGTTTGCAAACCAATAAATCACAATCAACAGTCAAATAGCCACACAAGTCTCTCTAATGTCCACCTGAGATCGTACGTCGGGTTAAATGTATTACTCGGAAACAGCAGCGCTGTGTTTATAGCAAACAGCTGATGGAGCTATGCTAAATATTGGGTCAGAAGTAAATTTTCAACAGTCAGGAACTGTTTTTTACACATAGCCGAAGTCATCATCTCCTCTCAAAAACAAGCGGAACAGTTCATTACAGCAGGTAACAAAACTCGTTAAAATCACGAGGAGTCCTGCAGCTGATCTGCAGCTCTCGTCAGCTGGAAATGTTGTAATAACCTTCCATTTTATTCAGATTTTATTTTAGTGTTGCTTTCTCTGTGCTGGAGTTATTTTAATAACTTTATGGCTTTATCCCGTTTCTTATTAAATGTTTAACACACTTTATCGCGTGTCCTAAAAAGCTGCTTAAATGGTCAAGCATAGCCCATAGTTTTTCATTATATTCCAATCAAATCTGATATTCATTTAGAAATTTTGCTCATGGATAGTAGTTACAAATAATGATGCTTGTGCATCACTTTGTATGGTGTTTACATCAGCTAGTTAATTTGCTAGCTGTGACTTTTTCAGCATAATAGTGTCAAATGAGTAAATGTAGGCCTGCTCGGAAGAGGAAGGTACTTGCCTCGTTGATGAATAAGTAATAGGCTACGTTGTTCTGGTCAAATAATACACAGCGGGATATTTGTATGAATTAAACAGCTATCTGTGCAGATTAGTTTCAGAAATAGACTCAAAATGTGCAAAACAAAACACAAGGAGTCTCTGGTTAACATGGAGATGACTTTAAACATTTCATTACCCATACAGGATTTTTGCAACATAGATCTCATTATGGAACACACAGGGTTCGAGTTATAATCTGAGCTTCATGGGGGTCTCTTTCTAACGTTACTGGTGGAGATAAATCAATTATAAGGGGGTGGAGAGAAAGGGAGGGAGATCATTGCTTTTTACGAGGTCCCGCATTTCCCTTTCTCACACACGCAAACGCACAAACACACAGCAGTCCACTACAGCCCCAGATGTCTGCATATTGCTACAAAGTTTAAGTTTCAATAGCCTGAAAAATGCCATCAAAGACTACTGCTCAAGGAGAGACCGCAATTCCGCTCTTTATAGCATCATATGAAGGAGTTATTGTTATTATTATTTTACACACTGCTTGCCTCCGGCACACAGTTAAGCATATTGTCATATGTAGCGCTGTACTAATTGGAGGATGTATTATAAAGCCAATAATACAAAACAAACAAGCAGCAGTCAATACATAATCTAATATAGTACAATGAAATTTTGAAGGGTCGCTCAACCTGTTTCGGTCAACACTGTACTGTGTACCATAATGACTGATGCCTGATGTCAGTCATGCGGTGAGCAGCGTAATTCATTAGTAAACATGATACTTTAAGTCTGTTTATCTTTATAATGTAAATAATCGTACTAATTACAATGGAAAATACATCATTTGTGATTTAAAATAAAGGTTGTTTAGAAATGAATAAGTGACCCCCACAGATGCATGAATTTACTGCTTCCACATAACTTGAAACCTGAACACACATTATTATAGGCTACTGCTTCCAACCATAACTTGGACACTCAAGGAAATCAGGCTTCTTTTATTTCATTTAAAAACTGGTGTTCCACACATGAGTTAACCTTGATTTATTGGGCTTACACTGTACAATTTCAGGCCGTTTCTGACCTGATTCTAGAGTCACACGAACGGCCTAACAATCGTTTTGTCGGGTGCGTTTGCCGTGCAGTGTACAGAGGGGACCCAGGAGCGATCAGCTGCTCCCGAATGGCCGTCGGACGCTCGGATGAATTTCTGTAAGAGATTTTGTTCGGCCGTCATCAGACTCTCACACAGTTTAAGCAGAACCACAAGTGGCTTCCCCACGATCAGTGCCTTATTTCCCACAGTGGCCATGTAAAGTGTTGAACGGCGCCTGAAAGTGCCATGGCAACACTATGCTCGCCATCGTGTCAACAATCTGCACGGTAGAACATTGCTAGATTACCTCCAGCTCTCTCTGCAGAATTAAAATGCCTTGCTTTCCACATACACTGTTGTCAACAGTCAGAAAGGTCAGCAGTGGCAAACAGGTTGGCTCGCTACAGTGTGAGAGCTCAGGTCGTAGCTGACCATCGGACCGTACAGTGTGGACACCTACATCATGAGCTTTGGATTTACGTCCCAGACAACTTACCACAGTGTGATTTGCAAAATCATTGCAAAATGTTTTCAGTTGTCTCTATGGTAACCTCCTTGAGTCTATTTTTGTGGCTTCAAGTGAAGCTAATTTGCACAGACAGCTGTTTAATTCACTGCTGTAAATTATTTGACCAGTACAACGTTTTATGTATTTAGCAAACAGGCAAGAACGTTCCTCTTCCATGTGTATTTACTCATTTGGCAGACAATATTATGCAGGAAAAGTCACCTTATGAAGCCTGTTCTATCCAGGATTCAAACCCAGACATCTTGAATGTGGGATTGCCACACTGCCGCTGTACTACTATGTAGTCGTGTACAAAGTAATCCACTATTATCAAATATCTCTTTCGTTGTCAACTTCTATTGTGGTTCACTTAATTTGTGGCTATTTCCGTTGCGGCTTTAGTGTTATTGTTGGCTTTTATGTTTGTGTTGTGGCTTTTGTATTTGGCCTGACACATCTGGGCCTCCGTAGCTGGTGGCCACCTAAAACTACATGTAGCCCCCTTAAACTACAAAATACAAAACACCAAAGTATTTTGAAACAAAATATGAAGTTATATTAATCAACACTATCAAATGTAAATTGCAAAATCCTATTTTGTTTTTCAAATATCTATTTCAAATACATGTATAAATAGTGCCTCTTCCTGACAATCAGTGTAACTAAAGTGCTTTTGAAGTGAGTGATCTCATGTCATGTGGGAAATCTTTATCAAAATGGAATACCAAATGTCCTTAATAATGAAATAGCTCTGTTTATTCCATCAAACAGGCCAAAAAGCTATCTAAAATGGACCACCTGTATTTAAAGTCAACCTAAAGTATCTCACTCAATCAAGTGGAAGAATGCTGTTCTTAGAGATAATTTCTCTCTCAACTCTACCTTCTGTTTAAGGAGCATTTGCTTCTCTTCAGTTCTGACCTGATCTACCTTTCTTAATAACTCATCTATGTTCTTAAAAGCCAAGAGATGTGAGACAAAGTGCGAGTGGTGAGTGAGAGACAAAAGCAAAGGGGAAAGAAAGCGAGAGGCAGAGAGAACTGTGACATGACTGAAGAGAAATCAGTGATGTGGGAAAGCATATTCCTCAATCAAGGCTGTGCTTTGTGAGGAGACAGCAGAGGAGAGAAGAAAAGTGCGCAGCGTGTGAGTCATTTTCTGAAAGCAAAGAAAGCATCTGAGAGTGCCTCCAAGGTCAAAAATATAACCCCTGCGTTAGTGTGGAAGTCACCACTTGATGTTTCCTACAGCTCTTTGTACTGCCACTTGCCTTCTGACAAGCATGGGCATGCTGTGTATGCCAGTGTGTGTGTGTGTGTATGTGTGTGTGTGTGTAGATACGTGTTTTTGGTGCTCTGGAGCTTTGTCACATTTTACTGTGTAGTGGGGTGACCCCTAAGGACAAAACACTTCAAAACTGTGGCCAAATTTAAATGTGATGCGAATGTAAATTTTCATACGCAGGTCAAAAGTCACAATCTATTCCCACTGACGTCATTTTCGGTTTACACATAAACTGTGGTAGTGGTTGCCAGGGGTAGGTAGCTTATCATTTTCCAAACTAAATAAATTTTAATATTTAACAGCCTGTGCGGCTGTGTGTATCCTATCTGTGCTTGTCTCTGTTTTTGTGGCTATTTTTCTGCACACATGGCTGAACATGACTACTTCCGCCGGGCGCCCCCAACACCTTCTACAATTGGCAAATTGTGGGCAGGCAAATCGCTCTGTCATATCAGATTTCACCATCTGGGAAGTGTTGCCTTTTTCTGTGGCTCATATGGCCAAAATATTTTTGGTTGACATTAAGACCAACAGCTCCAGTCAAGGCTCTGATTAAAATAAATTACTGAATTGCTATTTCTGAATAAATTTCTGATATATGGGTATTTATCAACATATTTGTAATGTTCTGTTTGGACAGACTGTCTATTTAAATATATGAGTAATATGCAAGTATATGCAGTTGTATGCATGGCCGTTTTAATGCGTAGAAGAACTAGTTGGTAGCCCTAGGCCATCACCAGCTGGAGAAGCTTAACTCCTTTAAAATAAATTTAAAATACTCAGATTTAAAATACTCAGTCTACTTTCTGCCAATGAGCACTACATTGTTTAAAAACTCCCACTTATTTTGTGGCCCTGCGATGTATTTGCTCATACTGCTGTTTATAAATGGTGGAATTATATTGTTACTTATGTCCCATGTAAACATGATAATATTCCTACTTGTGATTAGTCGGTGACCCGGTCTACCTCTGAGCCACAGCCACCCCAGTGACATCTGGAAACTTGGATGCAATATTGTCTTATCTTCTTCTGCTCAACATTACCAGCAAAGTGTAAAATATGACTGAGGGCTAAATATCAATATCAAGAATTTCTACCATTCAGGGATTTTTAGATTGGTGTGCTATTTGACTGCTTCCTGTCAACAGTTTGGCCTGTTGCACTTTGACTCATCTTAGAATCTGCATTCTGAGACGTACCAATTGGTGGAATCAGTGTGGCAAGAGAAATTTGTAAAATTGTAGACACCAATACTTTATTAATAAATGAATCATGAAAGTAAATTTACCCTTAAAAAACATCTATACATCTTCAATACTTAAGAATGCCAACAGTATGTAAAGGGAAGTAAGAGCCCAACGAACCAGGATAAAACTCATGCCAAATGTTCAGTGAAATCAAACCAGGTCTAAATCTTCCAAATTTTCATCACCTTCAGGTTGTTGCCTCTCATTCTCTAAAGCGCAAATCAAATTTTTATTCTATTATGTAAGAATAACTCAGTTACAGTAGATTTAACCTTGAATTTGAGGTTAAAATTTGTGTCAGACTGTAAAAGATTTAGGAAAAAAAGAGAATAAAATAAGGCAACTCACATACAACAACTCAGATATCTGAGGTGGAAAAATGCTCTTCGGTGATGTGCCTGTTTCACCATCTGACCCTCCTCAGTGTCCCTGACACTACTCTGGTTTTACACAGACTTCCCAGTTGCCCATCATGCTGCACTTTGTAAGATTGTTGTATTGTCATTTATTTTTTTAACGGTGTCAGTGAAGACATTAGAGCAAATCCTTACAACAAACAACAAAAACGCCTACAACAAATCCTTAATTAGTTCTTGTAAATTCAGTAATTCCTCAGCCTGACTTAGAATACTGCAAAATTGATTGAACAGTTTCATACTGCATACTACTATAAAAAGCATGTGTTGTAATAATAGTGTCACATTTTCATCTGGTTCCATACTGCACTTGAAGACAATTAACAAAACTTAAAAAGAAAAATCCTTTGTGTTCATTGTGATAATTGAATGAGCTTGTGCAGGACATTGAGAGGTGGAGATGTGGAATTAGGAAAAGAAACAAGGAGACCAAAACAACAGCAAGTAGCTGTGTTTCAGAATTGATCATGGACATAATAGCAACCAAAAATATCTAGAACCATGGACAGCTCCAGTAGGGAGAAGAGAGAGAGCTCTGTGATTTGTTTTTGCAATGTGATCACACAGGTAAAGGGAAAGTAGAATAAAATAAAAATAAATAAATAAAATACTTCTTTGTCTTAATTTGCCACTCATTAGCATTTAAGTGTACCTCTTTGTTTGCACATAAACCATCATCAACAGGTTGTTCAACCCCCACAAGTTTATTTGGAAATCCAGGGGTTTCAGGATGACTTTGGGGGGGAAGTGTGTGTAAAATGACTGTAATGCATAGGTGTCATTTACACTGGGGACGCTGAGGACATGTTCCCATCACTTTTTGAAATGGCACTTTTGCTTGCAACAAGAAATGTTAAATAACAAATAAAAAATATATGAGAAAGGTTTACACAATAGGAAAACATGAAATGCAATATAAATGTAGTAGAAACAGACCTACCTTGTCCAAAACAAAAGTAACTTAGGCTAAAAAAAACAAGCTACTGATTAATGCATTATATTTGATAATATTTTTATTCTGAATTCATGAATTTTGATTCCCTTCATATAAATAAAAACATTTCCACCTTAAGGTTGTGCAGAAAATGTCTCTAGAATGCAGGAAGTTAAGAGTTTAATGCCCCCATTCAAATACCCTATTTTATCAATGAATATTTTTTCGAAATAGCATTACAGTATCTTGTCTTGTTCTTGTGACTCCAACATTGTGCAGTATCAAGTTTTGTGGACTAAGTGTTTGGTCACACCCCTAATCCGAACCCTTAAATGTCCCCACCACTTTTCAACACAAAGTGACGTCCTTGCTGTGATGTATGTATCAAGAAAGAAATAAAGTTTCAGAGACAGAGAGAGGAAGGGATAAGCTAAACTTTGTGAAACACTGCCCATAATCTACACATAAAGCCAGCGGTACAGATGAGTGCTGCTGAAGTTCAATGTTCATTGTCAGTCTATTTTTGACTGAAGCCAAGTCAACCAGCACAGAGCAGATGAACCAGGCAGGAAGTCAGACACAGAATGGCATAGAGAATCTGGTCAATTTTCAAAATAACACACCTTTGCTGATTCCCGACTGTGTATCAACAATAAACAGTTAAAACAGGCAAAAAAGAACCAATCTGACTGCGTAGCTACTTAACCATGGTAGAAGCACAAAAATCAAGGACAACTAAACATTAAAGCAAAATCTGAACAAGCCAGCAAAATCCCAAGGATGACATGGGATGAATCTGTAACAGCATGACTGTTTAAAACTGATCACCTCTGTATAATTAACCTATATTTTAACTGGTGTCTGTTTCCTGGTTCCCTATAAGTGACCCAGACACATTTGACATTTTGTGAGTTTTAGACATGCAGGATAGGACAAGCTTTTGCTGTCATGGTAAAAAAGAAAAGCACATAGTTCATGTTTTGAAACAGGTTTGGGCACCAAAACTACTTGGTTAGGTTTTGGAAAATACGTAATTAAAATAAGTATGTTGGTGAAAGAGCAGCCAATAGTTACAATTGGTTTTACAGAGAAAATGAACAGTATGTGTCCTGGATAAAAGTCCTGAGTTTGACCATGTCATGGAAAATGAAACATCAAAACAATAAAATAATCTATACTGTATTAGTTAATGCATAAAAATAATTTCTGTGTGTTTTACAAAATGCCAAAGCATTATATTTCCACAGCTTTATGATATAGCAAGCACTTCTCTTAAAGTATGTTCTGTTTGGGAAGCACACTCCTTCGTACACATAAAATATGATAAGAATAGCTGATTTCAGGTGCATCGGGTTAATGAAAATGTCCTGCAGCAAACTTATCAAGTTACCACAGTCTGATGGCAGTAACCCGTTTCAGCTTTGATAATCACTGCTTATCCCGTTGGATATATAAAGCACTGAAACTGGTTTCCACACATGGTGCTTAGGGGTGTTCTGAGGTAGCGATGCATTCACTACATCTTCAGGGGGGATTTAATTTCAGGCAAGTACCCAGCAGAGACCGGAGTCAGCCACAGATCTGCCTGGGCCCCTATACAGCCTGGCCAGCAATTCTATGTGGCGGGATCTTTATATCTGTCTGATCTTGTTTTTATTTTCATATTTCCCTTTCCAGATTACCCTTTTTAATGTCATACTGCCCTTTTAAAATTGATCAGCAAACAAATTAATTATTGAGCAGTTGAGCCTTTTTAAATTTAATTCATGTTATTTTCCCCTTTGGGGTTCATGGACATTGTTTTTTAAGTACTACTTTACTTGAATTAAAATGACTTATTTAAAATGTATGAGAAGGAATAGTACACAAACTGAGGATCACACAAAGAGGCATGGGATCTTCCACAAACTTGCATCTGCTCTCAATTTTTTTCCATCAGAGACCTAACAAAATCACATATTTGCCTATTGACACGTTGTATAAGACCTTGTCCCAAGCACTGACAGATTACTATATGAAACACTGAGCCTCACTGTTTGTATGGCTAAAAAATGTAATACAGTTATGCTGGTAATGATGTTCTGTAAAGTTTACAGAACATCAATCATTAACAAACTGTTTTCAAAATATGGCTTTCCAAAAAAAAAGTGGACTCTTGGCTCAACTTACCCTACATGACTGGCAAGTTGAGCCACATGGGGGTTGGGGACATCAGTGTCATTTCATTGCACAAACGCCAGATCCCAACATTCAATTGCACTTAGATAGTGAAACATTGCAGCTATGTCTCCTAGTTGTTTCGTATCGCTTTAAAGTCATCCTGTTGATCGTGTCCCGTGCAACCTGACATGAAGACTTTCCATTTTTGTACCTCTCCCACTACTCTGTCCAAACCCACAAGAGGAGTTAAAGCGTGTCTTTCTTCCATTTATAGAAGCATGACATGATGGTTTCTGGTTGAAAATGCACAATGTCACATCACAAGAATGCAATGTAAAATTACAGTCAAATACCTGGCTCTACTTCCCCCAGGTCTCAAATTACGCCATCCCTGCCATTTTAACAAAATTGTGTCATCCAGCTGTTTAAGGGTAACGTCATGCTAACAATATAGCCTCATGTTGTAACTTCCTAAAGCAGCATGCATAAAATTTTCTCAAACCTGTCTATAATTGTTCAGACCCAATAATCAGGACTCCTTGAACCTGAAAAAATCTTTCTGAATGGCAAAAAAACAGTTTTTTCATCTTAAATGTGCTTATCACTTATTCAATGGACCTCTCTCCATCACAGGGTGAGTGAAATGGATGACTCTTCAAAAATGTGTGGTCACATGAACAATTTTGTCTGTGGTTGCCAAGAAACAAGGGGTGGCTCAACTTCCCCACAGGATCAACTCACCCCGCTCTCCCCTATCATGTGACTCTTCATCTCCACGCCCAAATTTGAAAATCCCTGTCTCAGACTCTGAAAGCTGGCTGGCTTCTTTGCCTCTTTGCCAGCTGCTCCAGGTTTGGCTGCTGTCCTGCAAAAAACATTAGAAGAATCTTAATTTGTAAATGAAACATTTCGTGGTATAAAATCCAAAGTCATAATTACAGTTTGTTGTCCTTTTAAACAGTTTTAACTGTCAAAAACAACTTCCAAAAGAGCTATTAAATGAGTCATTCCTTCTCTTGCTGCAGCTTATGAAATGGCTTTCATGTAATGTATTTCTAAAATACTTCTTTGGTTCTGTGTAGATTTACACTGGCACTGAAAACAAATACTGGCAGAGGGTTTTCTACAGAAACTAAAACACAGGTGTAAAAAAAATCACAAAAAAGTCACAAACTGACGCCTGTCTTAAAAAAATCCCAAACTTCACCCTTTGAAGCCTGCTTCAAAATCCATTGCCTCTCTGAAGACACTCAAAGCTTGTTTACCCAAACACATCAGCACATATTCATCTCATTCATCAGCATTTTCCAAATAAAGACTGGCGACAGAAGAGGAAAATACCTTAGTCAAGAAAATAAAAGGTCAAAGAAAGAGAAACGGCAGAGATAGAGAAATAAAACTACACAGTACAATATGTTTGTCAATGTTTTCTCTTAGCTCACAATCCCACAAACTGAATCACAGTTTCCTGTTGGTGTTGTAAAAAGAATGAGCAGAAATGTTTTAGTGCAATATGGCTTAAAAGTAATTAAAATGGTTATAGTGAAAAATCGTAATTTTGGTAAGAGGAAGAAGCAGATTTACACTCACTTCTGGCTATCAGAATAAATCAGTGTTCACATTAAATAAAAGAATTTAACCCACATTAAATTATCCTCAGGGCACCACCCTTCAAAGAGGGAAAATTGATTAATTAATTAATTTTGTCTCAGTTGAAGGTTGCTACGGAGTCCTTGACTCATGCACTGTGAACATATATCACACAAAGTCATAACCAGGTTCTTTATTAATAAAAGGTTTCCCAAACTTCTACACGCAATAAACTACAAACATAATAATTTACTAAGCAACCGATAAATGAACAAATGCAACCACGAATAACTATGAATAAATATAAACAAATGCATTGAATACAATGAGGAATGACAGATACATGCATGAATTAAATGTTTCATACAGCCTAAACAATCTGGCTAATGAATAAAAACCATTGGTATTGTGCTTCATTCGTGAAAACAGTTGGTGGTGGAGGTCTTGTAAAAGTGTGAGAGGGGGATTACCTAAATCCATTTTTTAAAATTTCATTAAAAGCAGGAGGAGATCTACATTAATATTTTGCCAGCAAAATATTCAATATATCAGTATTTGTCATCCTGTTCTCAGTCTCGGGCATAACTTAAGCTTGTCATGTGACATGCCTGGGACAAATATTACTAGGACCTCTACAGAAAATTGCAGATGAACATTTTAATATCCAGGAATTCACATCAACTTCACTGCAAGAGGACACTGAAGTATAAATGACAACAATAGCGTATGTTATACTTGATTTGATTTGTGTCTGGTGACTGTACATGAACGCATTAGCTTTTATGTTTAAACAATCTGACAGTTTGCTGGCTTTCACAGACAAAAGTGATACTATTACACCGATTTTTAACAACACTGAAAATCCAATTTTAATAATCCACTTTAACAGCACAAACTTGTATGCCAACTTCCGCAACACCAAAGATTACCTAAATCAATTCAAATAGACTTTTCAATGTAATTGTAATATCTGCAACTTGGATGAACAGTGAAAGGGGCATTGATTTTGAACTTGAATATTAAATGTCTTACCAGAGAAAACAAGAATAGAAGTGGTGTGGCTTTGTATATTATATAATATTGACACTTTTGTGTAAACATACAATGACCCTATGGTACCTATGTAGGTGGTATCAAGCTTATGGCGGTGGAAACAAGACACCTGTATGATTTGGGAGAGATCAAAAATGAAATGCACTTGTTGTTCTATTGCCCATTATAAAACAATCTGACATATAGTTTTTTACAATGTCTGAAAAATGTCCTGATGATGCGCTTCTACACCGCCATCACTCCGCCTCACGTCCTCTATCACCGTCTGGTGCTGCTGCCACTACCAAGGACATCGGCAGACTGCAGCGAATCATTCACTCCTTAGAGAAGGTGATTGGTTGCAATCTACCATCTCTCCAGGACCTGTACACCTTTAGGACTCAAAGGTGAGCGGATAGAGGGGCTGATCCCTCCCACCCTGGTCCCAAACTGTTTCAGAACACTCTCCTCTGGAAAGGAGGTTGTAGTTCTGTCAGGTTTAGACACCTATCAGGAACAAAACCTCACGCCAAATAACACTTTCTTTCTGTCTGCAGCTTCCCTCTTTAACAAGGCCCATGACCCCCACTCACGCAAACTCTCATACCGTGAGTTGCATTCTGATTAAGGTGCTCCTTAATATATTGTCCTGTGGGGCAAGATCTACTAAACCCCTGAAAACATCAGTTTGTGTGAGGATAGATTTTCAGTGTGGCCTCACCAGTTTAGCTCCAAGGCCCTGCAGAACTTAAAATAGTAAATTTTTGCTGATAAAATGTTCCTGTTCTTATACACCTCTTGTTTTTCATCGCCCTAATGCTGTAGCCTTCATACAGTTGTATACCTCTGCCTAGCATGGCTACCTTGACCGTATTCGCCATGTTTTGCCCTCACACAATCATGTGTCTTAATCTTTTACAAAAAAAAAGTTTTATGTCATTCATGGGAAGCAAAACACGGCATTTTGATTACTGCTTGTAGCTAGCCAAGCCTTTTTGTTGTACCAATTATGGAAGAAGCCTCACATGCATAGGCGGAGTGTGGCGGGGGAGGGGGTGTTAATGGGGCTTAAGCCCCGAATGTTTTGTCAAAAGCCCCGGATCTTTTAGGTTTTAAATTATAAGTTCACCTTTGTTTCATTTCTCCTCAGTCTTTCTGCCTGGAGCGGCAAAACAACGGAGCAAAAACTCTTTTATCTGTGGCGGCGGTAGTGCATCATTCAACTGGTTGCCAACCACTAATAAACAATAAAGAAGAAAAATAATTTAACTCATTTAATCTTCTTTGTCATCGTGATAGGAGGCTGGCTGTCTGTGTTGTTTCACTGGTGCCCCCTCAGTGAGCGAGCATGGTAGCTAGCTATCCAGCTGATGTTGTGGACAAAGTTTTTTAAGCAGAGGTATACCTCCCAGGCCGTTCACAGAGAGAGGCAGCGTCAAGTGTTTCAGGTTTGTGATGGTGAGCTGATTCCGAGGCTTGTTTCCCTGCTGTGAAGCGCACAGTTTCATTACATGGTGCTTGAGCTTGTATCAAATGATCATCTCAGGACGTTTTACAGCTAAACTCGGCACATTAGTGGGATAAAAAGTAAAATATAAGATTAGAGACATGAGAGAGTATGAGGAAAAAGCTTGAAGACATTTCCTCCTGATGACCAATCAGGAGGAAATATACCAAGTTGCCTATAGGTGCATCTACTGGAAAATTATTTAATATTGCAGAAAAGTTCATTTTCTTCCATAATATAATTCAAAAATATCATCTTATAAATATGTCAAGCCTTTTTTCATTTTAATTTTGATGATGAGGGCTTACAGCTCATAGAATCAAAACTCTAGTATCCCAAAATTTATTAGAATTTTAGAATAAATTATTTATTATACAGAAATGTCGACCTGTGAAGAGCTCTTATAAGTTAATTAACTCAAAACACCTGCAAAAGTGTCTTTAATCTCTGTCTGGTTCTGGTGGTCAAAATTTACTTTTCCACCATATTCATTTTTTTTTTGTTTAGATTTTAAAATGCTCTTGTGCTAATGTAACAAAAGTAATAATAGACCAGTTAATGAATATCACTGTCCAATCACATCAAGTCTGAATCTCATAAATATCAACCGTCTGGTTATGGTGACTTTTATTGCACACATGAGACTAAAATTATTAGCATCAGCGAGTTATGGTGGCGTTTCGGCCTCAGTCTAAAAGTCTAAAAGATTTACACGCCACCAGATGCAACTGTGTTTGCTCAGCTTAAAGCCCCAAAGCTTCATAATGCTTCATCCACTCATCACTACTCAATTCAATTCAATTCAATTTTATTTATATAGCGCCAAATCACAACAACAGTTATCTCACAGCGCTTTTCATAA